>VYYI01003998.1:0-11089 GCA_021029175.1 Bilobella aurantiaca
ACCATAAGAGAAAGGTAGTTTTTGTAGATTGCGAATGATTTCAACCTGTTTGTATTAATAATTGTGACTTTTTTTTAGAGAATGGCTTCGGTGAAGAGCAACACTGAAATTATCTTCAAGGAAATACCAACTGGACTCCCGAACCCTTCCAAAACTTTTGAAATCAAGAAGGGAACAATTGACCTTGAGAAGGTCAAATTGGGAAAAGATGACATCTTGGTCCGGACACTGTATGCCAGTGTTGATCCGTACATGAGAGGCCGCCTCCGTGACCCAAGCGTCAAGTCCTACTTCCCGGCAGCTGTGGTTGGGGAGCCAATGTCAGGCGGTACAATCTGCGAAGTAGTACGCTCGACCAGCAGCAATTATGCTGTTGGCGATGTCATCGTTTGCATGTCGAAATGGGCCGAATATGCTGTTATCAATGCTGGTGGTACTCTTGGAGGGATACAGAAGATTCCCAATGCCAAGAAGTCACCGGTTCCATTGTCTTACTATGTGGGACTTTTCGGAATGCCTGGTTTAACGGGTGGGATTTTTTTTCCGCTTTGGGTTCCAAATTTTGCGTGCCGCAATTACGTATCGTGTGTAATGCTTTTAGAGCTTAATGCTGGATTGAATTAGTCATTCGTTTCAAATTGATTTTTGATGTTAGCGTACGTTGGACTGCACAAGATTTGCGAACCGTTGAAAGCAGGACAAACGCTTTACGTGTCCGCTGCCGCTGGAGCTGTGGGGCAAGTCGTGGGTCAATATGGCAAGGCACTTGGACTGCGCGTGGTCGGTTCCGCCGGAGATGACAAGAAAGTGGACTATCTTCTGAAAGACCTTGGCTTTGACGCTGCTTTCAACTACAAGAAACACGATGATCTCGATGCCATTTTGAAGAAAACATGTCCCAATGGTATTGACATTTACTTTGAGAATGTCGGTGGAAAAATGTTGGACGCTGTATTGATGAACTGCAATGACTACGCAAGAATCGCCGTCTGTGGCATGATCTCACAGGTATGCAAATTGATATCTGGATATTAATATCTGCATGGCTTAATTTGGCAATTAAAATGTTGATCTAATTTATAGTATAATCGAGCTGCAAATCCAGAAGGAAATTATGCTCTCCTGAATATTATTGGCAAGAGGATTCGTATGGAGGGCTTTATCGTGACAGATGATACCAAGAAGTACGCAGCCCACTGCTTAAAATCATTTTCCAAGCTTGTCCAGGAAGGAAAGTTGAAGTACAAGGAAGATGTCACAAAGGGAATCGAAAACCTTCCTGCAACATTTGTAGGAATGCTTCAAGGAAACAACTTTGGCAAAGCTGTCGTCAGTATCAGCGACTTGTAAAGTTGCTGGAAGTTAACTTCAGCTCGACTAGTAAAATTTGAGAAAGGAAATAGTTGATGAACTAAATTGAATTGTTTTCACTTATTTTTTCTAAGTAGAGAATCGAGTTCACTTCATAAGCAATGTTTGTGTAGTTTATTGAAAATGTTAAAAAATTGGTAAAATTAAGTAGAAATTAAATTAGGCTCATTCAAAATTGTTACTTCTCTAAAATAATCTCTGACTCTCCTTGTCAATGGAAAAGTATGGATTTAGTATGTAATTCTTCAGCAATATTATGAGCTTTGCATCAATCCCATGAAAGATATTTACCCTTGGAGAAAACTTAACTTCCCCGGTAAACAGCTGAAGGTGCTTATTTATCTCGAAATTGGAAGGTTCGCTGCTATATGCCTCCAAATTTTGCGAAAGAACAAATTAGAATACGTTCGAATTCCTGCGTGGGTGATATTGGGACGAAGGGCAAGATGGGAGGTCCTTGTGATTCTGGAGTCGTGAATTCATTGCCTTCATTAGAATCTACTTGGTTGATGGCTCACTTTCAGCAAGTGGCTAAACTTGAAAATGAGAAAATTTAAATGCGTTTCGAGACTTTATTTAAATTTGCAAAATTTTTGCTTTCTAATATTTTTGCTCACGACAGTTTACGTAATATTCTGATTTTGAGATCTCGGATCAATGGGCGCAAGAATTCGCAGTTTTATATAAAAATTCGCCTTTGCTTGGATTTAGTTTTGCGACATTGTCAAGCTTAGAATCCATATTCTCCGCATCAGAATTGTTATGCACCAATGCTTCATCTGTAACGGCTCCAGTGTCTTCTACACGCTTTCATCCTCTATAACGATGGAGAAATACTCTCAGTTCACTGCTCATACCGCCTTCTTGATGTACCGAAAATAAACAATATGATAATAAAATTACCTTTCAAACATCGTATTACATCAGAGAAGCCAGGGAACACCCTAGACACCGGTTCTCACGAATTAAGACAATTCGCAACTTATTTTACCGTCTAATTAGCAATTGACAGTATTAAACCATACCCACAATGCAAGGTGTTGACTAAATTTTATGTTTTACACTTCTATTATATCGTAATCAATGTAAATGCTTATACATTTTGATAACATTGCTATGAAACATACCTTTAATGCAAACTGGTTGCTATGGTGACAACAGCGTTTGTATTTACGATTCGCTTGTCGCTAGTGTCTCCCTCCGTAAGAAAATTACAATTGCATTGGCTAGTCCCAGGTTAGTTTTTAGTCCCAAATCAGCTTTGTGGTAGAGCGTACCACCACGCTGCATTCACAAAATTGTTTTCTTTGCAGGATTGGTTGAAATAAGCAAAGTGAACGGGTTCTTTTTGGTGAAGTAACTAAGAATTGTTTTCTTACTTTATTTAAAACTAAGCTTCATTACACAAAAGTTAGGTTAAAATAATACGTAACCAAAGACTTTCAAATCGGAAGAGATTTTAAGTTATAAATAGTTACTTCACCGAGCAAGTAGATTGAGATGAATGATCCAGCGTATGATCCAATTCAACCGCACAATTCCTTCTGTATTTGGCACTGTTATTTTTCTAACGTGAGCATGCCATCAGCAACAATTGTTTATTTCTCACTTTTGTAATCGGCACTATTCTTATGGAGTGAGAGTGGAGTAGCAAATTGTTAACTTGAATCAAGTGTTCTTGCAAAGAAATCGCTTGTAGCTGCTACTGCCTTGAGTAAATTGAAGTTGTCTATCAAATTTCTTGAGTGAAACTTACAACTTAGTTAATTGTCCATTAATTAAGGAAAGGCGAGAAAAAAGTTTTTCATTTTTCAAAATCTTCCCTCCATGTCCTGTAAAATTTTCGCTTGCACAAACATGTGAGTCGCTTCATCCAAAACTCTTCTATGAGCATGAAAATTTATCGAAAATTATACAAAAGTATACTTTTTATTGGAAATTGCTTAATGCCAAATTTTGTTAATGGATTGCTAAATTTAGAAAAGTTTACTAGAATTAATTTGACAGCGACAACTTCTTTCTATTGCATATCTTATTCGCTTGGGATAATTCCCGAGATCAATCAATACCAAACCAGTGACGAATTTAAAACAAAGTCTCTTCGATCATTAGCAAATACTGTTCCAATTAATCTTCTGCTCATCTTATTTTTATGATTCATTGAGTCCCTTTCACTACTGCGTTTCCTTGAGGTGCTGACCTCAGAATTGATGCTAAACTTTTCCAATAAATCAGATATTGACTTTCTCCAAGACTTGAGCTGAAACAGAAATCGTAATTGACGCTATTAAAACATTTCGTATAATATTTGTGCAAACACAAACGTAATGAAATCAGAAATTAGCAAGTTTATATAATTTTATAATCACCTTGAAATATGACTGCATCTTCACGCCCTTTACGAGAGACCTTGCAACAAAAAAATGTCTTGCTAATTGGCAGCACAAATATAGAGATACTATATTTGGAGTCCTACTTGCTAACAATTTGTACAGATTCAAAAATATCAATGTATTTATAAAAGATTCGATTGGGGATGATATCATATTTTGTCATTATTTTTAAATCAGTGGTGTCAGTAAGCAAACATTATGATTTCAAGCAAAATATGATCCAATGCCCTAAATATTATCTTTGATCGATAATAAGTTTTACGGAAATGCTGAACAACATGAAATCCCTATGAATCTAATCATTTTCAGTACTAGCGAATTGGAGTAACTAAATTTTAGGCCAGTACTATTGAATTTTATAAAATCGTGATTCAATATCATCATTGATCGTTCAAGTTTTTCTATTTGGTAAATCATCACAGTCATATTTATTGATAATCGTAAAATAACCCTAAACACATGAAACTATTTTGAAGTTAATATTTTGCAACACACTGCATTAAAATACATATATACCTATTTTATATTAAGTAATGGACTAGCTGTTAAACAAGCCTTACACAGATACATCCTTAAAAAATTGGACTCTATTTTTTATTTAACAACTTAAATTATTTATTTTAGTTTACTTTTAAAGTGATGCAATTAAGAAAAGCAATACCTTAGACTGATTCAGGCAAATCAAGATGTGAAGGTCGATTTCGGTACTTTTATGAATCATGATCCATTATAATTCAGTCACTTTGCATAGTAATTTAAAAAATATAAACCATAACAAATTCCGCCTTCCTGTTTCAGCCCACGCTTTTTTTTCTTCTTTAGTTTTGTTAGTCCGAGTTTGATCCAGAATAGCGTTTGGTTCTTCCTGTTTGACCCATTTGATTTCGATATGACCGATGAGATAGCACATGGGCCTAAGGAGGGGGTGTACGCATTTCTATTGATGTACGAAAATCCGAAGCTAAAAAAGTAGAAAACTATTAACACTGCTTGAAAATACAGCAAAATAAACAGAGTATGCAGCTATGTGCAAGGTAAATTTCAATTCTACTTGTATTAGCCTGGCGATGTCGAATGACGGTTTCGAATAGTATCTTTCAACCTAACGATTGTCAGGAATTTTCCACTAGTGTGGCGATACTCGCTACTTTAACCCTTAATCACCCCTGCCCCTTAAGTAACGCTTGGCGTCACTTGTCCCTAAACCATTGTTCCCCCGCGCCGCACTGTGTCCACTCTAGGGACCAGATGCAGGCAGCCCTTGCCCCTCCCCTTGTCAAATTTCTCCCATGCCACACACCAGCCATTTCCCAATTCCCTGGGTTTGTCCACGAGGAAGGAGAACACAAAAAGTAGACACAGCAGAGGAAGAAACAGTCACGTCCCAGGCTTCGCACCTTCTCCCGTCACCGTCTGGACCTCGCTCACATTAGGAGCCTTTGCCAGCCGAGTGACCGTTTGACACCTTTACCAACTTAAGTACCCTCCCTCTAGTATATTGCATCGCTAAGGGCCCTCCTAAAGGGCTCCCTCATCAGAAGCCACTCCAGGAGGACCCCTTAGCCGTATCACACATATATTATATTTCTAATTGGTTTGTTTTTTAGCACAAATAAAAGTGCTCGATTCCCTAATTTATGGCTCCTCGTTCACATTTACTTTTCGTAGCGGTTCCATTTCCGCTACACTAGTCATTTGTCCAGGCAGATGACTTTGTTGGTTTCAGAAGTCGGGAAATCTCAGCGTGCAACGTATAAGTCTGCTGGATCATGCCTTTCGCAATGTTACTTGACAATTTCCTTTTTACAACATACAGAAACTTTCATAATACTATACTTTTTTTCAAATCTGGCGTATTTCGTATATTTAACTTACGACTTACTTCATAATAAATTAACCAAATCCTGGAGATGGCTGTTATAACCCTGCTTGGGCAAAGTATGTACTAAAAACTGGCAGAATATTTATTGAAATATAGAAGTATTGACGTAAATATTTGGCTTAAGCTTCGGTCCAAATATGGCTTTTTGTTTTTTAAGTAACAAAATATGAGTGAGAAACAACATCTATTTCCAGGTTTTTAACTGTAAACTTTGCCTATTATCCGTAAAAATACCCTTATGCATGCTTAAGCTTGTTTCAGCGTCAACAGTAGTCTTTGTAGCAATTTTGAAACCCAAAAATGAGTTTTTCCAATACTGTCTCTTATTTTTTCCATGACCTTAGCATGTAATTTTGATACCTTTCGAGAGCTTTTCATGAGGGTATTTTCCTGTTTAAGTATATTTCAAGAAAATTAAAAAAATAAACTGTGAGTTTCAAGTTTTGAAAAGAGAATGTCAGCGGCCACCAAAGCTTCACATAAATCGTAAATGAAAGGGTTTGATTTCCGATGGCATCTCGAATCAGTGGTTGTTTATCTTCTGCAATATTCCCTCGGTGAACATTTTGAACATTTTGCGATATTTTGCTATGCTGTTGTCAATGCTTTCTTCTCATTGGGCATTAGCTGATTTAACTATGAGCAGCAGTTTACGCTATAGTTGAATTTTAAACTATTTCAAACTTTAAAAAAATACTACTCCTCTGCACTCTTCTCCAGCGATGTTTAAATTCCAAATTTTTGTCATTTCGGGCATAAAAAATATAATATTTTTTGAAAATGGCTGATATATTTAAGCCAGTAAATTGGCTATAGAAATGTGTCTTTGGTAAGCCGTTTGATTTAGATTGTTAACAAATGGAAAATGGAAAATTTTTAAAGCTGGATAAAAATCAAGAAATTTAGACTTGCATTATAGTTAATATAGCCCTAGAAACGTGTCTTACGCACGTTCCTTTGATTAAGTTTGCTAACTAGCAAAATGGTATACGGTCTGTTGTCACCTGTATAGGATACTCAAAAACATCAACATTTTACACAAAATTTGAAGCTGGAGAAAAATCCGGAACGTAATCTAGAATTGTAGTTAAACTATGTGTCTTAAGTAAGCTATTTGATTCAGGTTGTTAACTCGAAAAATGGTATACGGTCTGTTGACACCTATAAAAGATACTCAAAAACATCAACTTCTTACACAAAATTTGAAGCTGGATGAAATGCGCAACGTAACGTAAATTGTAGTTAAATTAGCTACAGAAATGTGTCTTAGGTAAGCTTTTTGATTCAGATTGTTAACTATGAAAATGGTATACGGTCAGTTGAATCCTGTAAAGGATACTCAAATACTTTTTAAAGCTGGATAAAACTCTGAAATTTAGACTTGCATTGTAGTTAGATTAGCCCTATAAACGTCTCTTGCGCACGTTCCTTGGATTAAGTTTGCTAACAAGCAAAATTGTATACGGTCTGTTGACACCTCTATAGGATAGTCAAAAACATCAACTTTTTACAAAAAATTTGAAGCTGGAAGAAAATCCAGAACGTAAGCTAAAGTTGTTAAATCTATTGATTTTTCCCAATGATGTGCGGTGTCAATCAAGCCGAGCCAGAATGGTGTCGATTTTACACCTGTAAATATTATTAAATTAAAATATCTGAAGGAGGCATGGGAATTAAAGCGGGAACAATGTTCCTTCAACTAATTATCTAATTAACCGCAAGTTAAGTAAATATATAATTGAGTTCCAATTGAGATCTGAGGCAGAGTAGACGTGTCAAGAGATTTGTTATCAGCTTAAGTCAATAGCTTGTGCTTAAGGCTTGTATTCTCCGCATTTCACTATTTTAAATATTTATCACATTTGACTGATATGGAAGTTGCACTTTTTTGTTTGCAAAGCATTATCGACGCAAGATTTGGGCATCAAGCGGTCAGATTCGAAATTTCTTTTAACTTTTTGTTAAAAAGTTAAAAGTGGTTAATAGCATTGTACAAGAACTCTCGCTTCCTGCATCGGATCCAATACCGGCAAAGTTTAATGACCTTAATGTTGTAATTCACGGAATAATTAAAGTACACTTCACACCAGCATCAATGGAGCAGTGGATTCAGGCGGCTCTCCAGATACAAGTGAACATTAACGTTTTGAGATGAATTAGAAAAGGGACCAGCGGATTTATCCATGTTATTACGCTATTATCAATAACGGACAAAGCGGCTATTTTTCGGAACTGTCATAAGCTACGGGACTTCGAATTGGCATTACGGACGACAGAACATACGACAATTAAGGAAAATAGAGCAACTTTCCAAAAATCAAGAGCATTTGTCACCAATTGAAGAGCATTCAGAACGTCACAACGAAGATCCAGAAATTAGGTCAAGGGAGGCGTGCCTATTGGATCTGTCAAGCCATGCATCAGACGAAATTCATGACTCACTCGTACTTGAAAGTAATTCCATTCCACCTCATGTCCCAGATTCACAGCTCAAAAAGCGAATCAGACACAGAAAGCGAAAAAAGACCATTGATGACTCATCGCAGAATCAGAATCTTTCCAGTCCATCCTCTCAGCCAATGCCAACAATGCGGGCACCTCCGGAATTCAGACTTAAAATGGAAAAGCAGTTTGGGCCGCTCACGGACGACTTTCTAAATTTGACTCACAAAAAACTTATCAATTTTTATGCAGGAGAATTTCTTTCCTGTTTTCTACTGAAATTTCTGTTCCAAGCTAACACTGTTCCGTTCCGCTCTTGTTCCCACATGGAAACGGAACGTAACGGAACATTTCACTCCCATCGGCATGGCTAGTTCTATCCTCCTTTCATCCCGTCCATTTTCTCATAGCTTAAAAAACTATCTTCAAACTCTACTCCTATTTAATGAAATTGTCTTTTCTGGTAGGAAAATTTGGGCATCTTGGTTCCTGGCAAATTTGTGAGCCCAACTCTGGTTCACCGCTTTGGGGAATTGTTGAAGGGTCAAGTCGCTGAGAAAACCTTGAGGGGTCACAAAATTGAAAAAGTTGCCACACTTCCCATTTTAAAGACTTTAGCATCTCAAAGGGGAGCGAGGAAAGGACTAGCATTTCAATCTGTATTGATGATGCACCTTTACTTTAAGGAATTTCGTAAAATTGTTAAGTTAAATTAATTAACCCAACCTAGCCTTAGTTCCAGTTAAATGGTAAGGTTATGCAATTTTTTCAAGGTTCAATTAAAGTAAATAAAATCTGTATGGTAGAACAGTATGGATAAAAATATGTTTACAAGTTACTTTATCTTGAGTAAATTTAACTTTTGACATTTCCATTCTTTGTGATTGGTATTAACCATAAGTATAGGGAGGGTAGGCGGGAATCTTCCTTTGTTACTTGCAATCTAGAGTACACATACTATTCGCGTTCAATTGGAGTGCACTACACTATTTCGGGATCATTTCAGGGTCCCCACACTATTTCACGATTATTTGAGTGTCCTACAATGTTTTGCAATAACTTCGTTTCTGTGTACTATTCTGGGATGAATTTAAGCTCCCCATGCTACCGCGTGATCATTTCAGGGCCCTACATTGTTTTGCGATCAAATTGAATTGATCGCAAACACTATTTTGCAATCAAATTGAATTGATCGCCAACACTATTTTGCGATCAATTCCAATTAATCACATGAATTGATCGAAAACACTATTTTTCTACCAAATGTCGATCCCCAGGTAAATTTGAAATTTATTCCGAATTTATGTTAAATTTTGCAATAAATTAGTTAATTAAACTTGGATTGAAGTTTAGAAGTAAGTTTGATAGCATTTCGTTTGTTCGTAGCATTTTGCTACCGTTCATTTAAGGACGATACATCACAGTTATACCTTTTTTTGTACAATACCATTTCACAATTTAGTCTTATTGAAACCATTTAATTTTATTTCGAGTTGGGATATCGTTAAATATTGATAATAATATATTGATAATATTGATCATTAGCTTTGCCTCACAACACAAGTTATGTTCGGCTTTGTCTTCTCACTAAAGGCTAATAGATTTTCAAAATTACACCATCAACATTCTATTTTAATATTTGCAAGAATTGACTACTACATACGCAACTTCGAATTTACAACCTTCAAATTTGCTTGCTTGGTTTTTAAAATTAAAGACAATATTTATTAACAAATATGATACGATACCGCAGATCAAACGAACTATTAGGATTTGTATTTACATGCTAGCACATTACTGTGCTATGCTTTCGGCATTGATAGTTGCGTATATGAAATGTTTAAGTATTTTGAAATCAAAAAGTTTCCTTATCTTGCCATGGTGTGCCTAAAAATATCATTCCATCATCATTAAAATCAGTCGAATTTTATCTTTTTCCAATGTATATTGCGTATTAATTATTAAAATAACAGAGGCAAATCCATATTATAGATTTAAGAAATTCAACACGAATTGATTATCTTCAAAAAATCAGCAACTCAATCTTGCTCCAGTCTCGCAAAGTTTCCGGTAGATCTATTGTTATGCTTTCAGTTTTATCAAGTCGAAAAACAACCCATATTTATAAGATTATAGAAAAACTAAATACACGAAGGATTGGTGAGCAAAACTTATATCACGCCATTCCATTTACTGCGTAATTCATACTCTGTGACTTTACAACGTTATTACAAACGTCGTAATAAAGTTTTCTCTTACAAATTAGAAGAATTGGCTGCTAGAATTTTAAAAAATCTAGTAAAACTATTTTGGTAACTCACTGCAAAATGCAGAATCTGCAGAGGTATAAGGTCGCCAGATGTGAGTTTCATAATTATTTTGTTTGGGCGTTAATTGCAACGAGCATTTCACATGTTGATTTAGTTTTTCTTGATTTGAATCCATTTCTGGAACACACTGAAGGTTGCTACAATAAGATTTTTGTAAACAATTATAAACCAGATCTCTATAGCAGCCAATTTCCAATCTCAATTTCATATTATTTTTTGGATGAGCTGGAACGCGGTTCTTGCCAGGGACACGTAAAGCGAATTGGAACACTAAATTCAACTAATATCGGAATATGTAGTGGCGTTCGTAAGAACTTTAACATGAAAGGGCTGAGGTGCGTCACCTATACAATGGTTTTTTCATCATCTACTCAGGACTTGGTCAGATGTTATAAATACCTTGCTTGGCACTGGGGAAATCTCTACTGGTCCGACCACGCTGTCCAAGTTTCTTCGAAAAATAGCAAGTTAAAGTCAGTTCCACTTAGCCCGTTTTATGTACATCCAGCTGAAATATTCATCCAAACAATTGTGGATCCGCATATAAAGCGATGGGGTAATTAATTTTGCATTGTGATACAGATAAATCGATTAACACTAATAATACTAAATTGTTATAAACACACAAAGACACAAAGGACTGTGGGGTTGTGGCCGAGTGGCCTGTCGCT
>VYYI01003999.1:0-11088 GCA_021029175.1 Bilobella aurantiaca
ACGGGAAGGACGCTGCTGGAGAACGCTTCCCTCTCACTATCTCTATCTCTCTCGCTCACCGTCCCATCGACAAGAGCGGCGACGCGCTTTTCCCTTTGGAAAAATCACATATGCATCCAATATATGTAAAGTAGTTGTAATAATAAGAGATGTAAGTTTGCGGGGAGAATACCAGTACTACTACTACTACTACTACTACTATTCCTACTACCAGTATCAACACCATGCCACTACCAGTACTGGCTTATGGTACGGCTGGCAACTTGTAAGACTTTCCAAGAGTGCACTCAACAGACTTCAGTTTGCATTTTACCATTTATTATGTATATGTATATGATCATGCATACTCTGTCTGCGGAGCTGGCTGGTTGACTGGATAGAGAGAGAGAGAGAGAGAGAGGGAGAGGCAGGCAGGAGGGAACTGGGAATTATACTAGAATGCCTGTGTGGAAGATAAGACGCGCGGAGACTTGACTTGTTACCACTGAGAATATAAGCTTGTTTTGGGGAGCACACTGTAAAAGTGCATTTAAGACTTGCGGCGGACGTACTACGATTACGTCTTGGTGTATGTGTTGGTGTGTGTGTGTGTGCATCTCGTACTCCTCCCTAGTAGTATCTCATAATATGCATGCATGGAAAGGCCAATAGTGATGTCTTGAGAACCACCCTTGTGATGCCTATGATAAAGGGTAGTGTATGTTAGATATGCATTGTGTGTGTATGTGTGTGTGTGTGTGTGTGTGTGCACGTATGAAGTTTTGAGTACTTCACTTTTGGTATGGCCGTTCTTCTCATCGCTCACTCCTCCGACCATGGTTGTGTTATAGGAGGTCCGCGTGTGTATTCGTCTGTGTATGCTCCAACTCGTTGGCTATATGCTAGGAGGATATTTTTTCCCCAGCAGCCACTATATCTTTCTATTACTGACTGACTGACTGCCTGGCTGCTGCATGCCTCCTCTGTTTACTTGGCTATATACTCTTCATGTTGAATTCTCGTGGTTTGAAGAGATCGTGGAGGACGAGGCTGTGGTGGTGTGCGTACATGTGTGTTTGGAAGCGTATGTGAATGTGGATGTGTGTGTGTGTGTGTGTCTGTGTGTCCGCGCACTCTGAGCACAAGGGAAGGAGAGAAGTTGGAAGGAGCGAAAAAGTCCGTTTTAAAGGCTCGGCGGAATTCAAAACACAAACACACGGAGAGCTAGCTACACACACACACATACTGGCCCTCTGACTTTCTCGCGTTTACGAATTTTGGGCTGTGTACAGAATTTCCAAAGGATAACTCCGTCCAGGTTGACACACGATTGTTGTGGTCATTAACATTATTATAGTTGTTATTATTAATGTGTGTACGCTTGTGAGAGAGTGGGACCGGTGGAGGATCGTTGGATCAACTTTGCTGTGCTGGTGCGTGCGTGCGTGTGTGTGTGGCGGTGATACTCACTCACCACGTGCTCCTTGGAACGGGCTATTCGGGTGGATTTCCTCAATTAATTTGAGTACAGTTGATCATTGCAGGATGTTCAAGTGCCTTTTTCTCAGTTGACAAGTTTGTGCGGAGGTGGCGGGGAGGTGAACGTGTGTGTGTGTGCTCTAACCGAATTTCACTGTGATTTTCAAAGCTTTAACTCGCTGTGCAATAAGGGGCGGAGAGTTCCGTGCGGAGGATTTGACGGAGCAGAGTGTTGTGTAGGAATTGTCTCGGAGTAATTCGGTGGAAAAGTTGGTCCTCCCTCTGGATTGATGACAGTTGTCAAGGGAGCCAAAGAGAGTAGTTGGAACAAGTTGCGGATCGGAGACAGTTGAGCCGGGTGATATTGAAAGTTGATACGTGGGGAGCCATTAGTTTGTGAGCGGCGGTGGTGGCGACGACGACAACGACGGTGTAATCAAATTACGTCACCGCTTCAGTCACTGTGTTTGTGTGCGGTGGTGAGGGCGCGCGTTGGTGGATAACTTTCTCGGATTCAAAATGATGGAACTGTCGACGGAGAAGTCGAACGGGACGGCGGGTGCTTTCCATCACCCCTTCCTATACCCCACGGACTTGCGGGTGCTGGGCTATGCCGCCGGGGTCGCATCCGTCCTACCCCCATCTTCATCTTCGGCGAGTACCCTGTCGCCACCGTCCCCGTCGGCCGTGACGACATCCTCAGCCTCATCGCCCCCTGCCTTCCCCGTCCCCAGAAATCTACTATTTTCCGACTCCGAGGTGGATTCTTTTTACATGAACAATGTACACTTTTAGAAGAACCGTAAACTTTTTCTTTTTTCCACATATTCTTTTCCGTTCTGGTTGACTCTTGGACAGATTGCATACTTGCTACATAAGCTCTACCTCTTATTTCCCTATAATATATATATATGCATGTACATATATAGCTATCTCGTAGAATTCTTGCAGTTACTACCGGACATGAACTTGTGACACGGTTATCATGATGATTGAAGGAGGATTCGGTACTGTACTACACATGATATGATATGACCATGCAGTTCCAAGTGCAAGGTTGTAACAGGGGAGCCTGTATAATTTTTGAACGCATGGTATTTGATATGTGTACAAAGCGCTGCTAGATACATGACATCCATGACTGTACGTGTGAGCATGGTAGTAGGAGTGCGGTGGGCTATCTATATACCTCTACGCAGTGTGTCCCTTCTACGCATGAGCGGGTACTGCTCAAATGTGTGCGTATGTGTGTGTGTGTTTGCGTAGATGGAGTACGGATGGAATCTCATGCATGGGATTTTGAGAAAGTTGCGTCTCGAGGTGCCTACGTGTAATTTGTAGGCATTGCTACTCGGTCGGGAAATGGATGTTGTCGGGAATACACACATGGATTGCAAATAGGATGTATATATTCTCTGCTGTGGCTTCTGCCTGCCTCTGTCTGTCTTCCTTGAGGAGGGCGGGAGGGGAGTGAGAGTCAATGTGGTACGTGGTGAATGATGATGATGCACCTGTTTCATGGAAACACATGCGTATGTTGTGTATAGGAAAAGTTTGATGGGAAACCTGCTCGAGAACCTGCTGCCGGGATTGCTGGAACCAGAGGAGAGGTGATGTGGTGGTGGTGGTGGTGGTGCTGCTGCTGCTACACCATACTCTCCCACAAGGCTCTTCCGTGGGACTTGGTAGCGGGTGGACTGTTGTTAGCTCCATTGTAATTATATGGAAAAAATTGCGGGATAGGGAGCGGGGTGGGGGGTAAATTAAAAGGAAAAGTTGTGATTGTGGTTACGAGTGTAATTATAACAAAGGTGGAAGCCTTAATGGCCTCTGTTCGATGGAGTAATGAAGTGAGTAGTGAAATGCTCCACTGGCCCAATAGGTTCAATTTCAAGGGCAATAATAATGTTGCTTTTTTTGTGCAAATCCATCACTCACTATTCCTCTACCCTGTCGTCATAATCAGCGTCATGATCCTCATCATCATCAGGTTTTCTAGCAGAGCCTCTAATCCTGATCAGGAGACAAGATGACACGGTTTACTACTGTGTGTGAGTTTGTGTGAGCCGGACGGGGGTATATAGAATGCCTGTTCTTAAAACTTGACCTCTAGAGTTTTTTGAAGGTGACCGGGAGTGAGCTTGCTGGCGAATTATTACCGATTTAATTCTATGTGGTACACTATGTAAGTGGTTACTTAACCCACCACAATCTTCCTTATGGCACTCGATCCCCTACTGTGTGTAGCTCTGATTGAAGTTCGATGGCTGAACTTGAACGACTCTGATCCGCCTTGGAGCAGGGAAAACTCATTGGTATGATATTTATGTGTCTGTATCTGCGTTTGTCCGTGTGTGTGTGTGTGTGTGTGTGTGGACTGTGCTCTAGCTAGGAGAAGGCGGAGTAGTGTGAAATCGGCAAACAGGACTTTGGAAAAAATGGATGATTCGGCTCTGTATAATTTCCCAACCCGCCAGCCCGGTAGGTCTTTAGTGATGGTGATGAAGGTGAATGCGATATTGGGAAAAAATTTAAATTTGATACTGCAAAGTGGGATTTGTTGATGATGTGTGGGGTAGGGGCAGGGGCTTGTGGTTGTTGTTTGGGAAGATGTTGGGGGAGTTTGTAATTATAATTGTAGGGTTCGCCTATAAAGTCCGCCGTGTAATGAGCTGTTGTTAGAGACAATAGATTTTGTACTACGAGTTAAATGGGCGAGAATGAGCTATATGGGAGAAGGGTTGGAGGATTTTCACAGCAGCTGAAGAGACAGAAAAAAATCCGAGCCGCCGCTCAATTTGAATTCAATGAATTGGAATCACCTCCATCGGGTTTAACTAATGAGTGTGAACTTGTGCTCGCTATTGAGCGCGGGTTCTACTTGTTCCTCTATGCTATCTCATCTCATGGACTGGTTCTCAACTTCCATACATTGTAATGCACTGTCTGTTGTGTACCGGGTTGTAGCTACAGTGGTGTATGTATACGTGTACCGTAAGCATCGCATTGTTGGAAATTAATTCCAGGGTTCATCATTTAGTAGTTCACACACAAAAGGGATCCGAGTTTTTACACACTTGAGCTTGTACACATTATTATGAGACGAGCTATAGACGTTCGCACGCATGGTGGCATACACTTGAAACATGGTCGAAGGTAGCCAAGAGAATATGCCGGACTAACTGAGGCTGGTGCCAGCTCGCGCGCTCATGTTGCACAAGTGGTACAAACTCACCTGCGTGCGCAGCATACTTGGGCACAGCGACGTACCTTCCGACTACTCACGTGAGCCTGTATCTCCAACCACACGACGGTGAGGGCGTTCTCACGCCGGGACACACGCTTCAACCAGCATCCCCTTGCGAACTCAACTCCCAGTGCGCATACAGCGATGAGGAGGCATGCGCAGAATCCTACATGATCGCCCATTATGAACCCACTGACTGTGAGTGAGATCCCAAACGAGCATGCATTATTGAGAGACTCCACAGCCCATCCACATGGTCACACCTACTATCAGAGGCGTTTTGGGTGGAGTGAGAATTGTTGGCGGTACCTGTTCTGTGTAAACATACGGAGAGGAAGAAATGTACTTTTCCATTCCCAGCTACAATTGGAGGAAGCTGGCGCTGGGTTTTCCTCACGATTAGTAGATACCGCGCCGTCATTACAATCAGATCAATCATACATGCTTAAGAATGAGTACAAAAGTGAGTTGGTGTAGTGCTACTCTCTGCTTGTCTCATGAAGGTTATGCCTCTACTCCTGTTATTATTGTTTGGGTCTGCGTAATATTTTCACCGCAGAAACTATGTTATGTAGCTGCCATAGTCGTCGTCGTCGTCGTCGTAGTGTTTCGAAGAAGACAAGTTTATAAAGGTGCACACAGGTTGTTGTCAGGCTGACTTCCAAGCCGTAACATTCTGCACTGACAGGTTAACTATACGGGCTCCAACTCACACGTTTCCCAGCAATGCTTCTACTACCATCACTGCACTGGCAATCCCATACTATACTACACACTAAACTATAAGATGGAAATGATAGTGGGAGAGATGAATGCTTGATAGGGAGCAGTAGTACGCACTGGGTGGGTAAGCTGACTACGTTATTGTGAGTTGATCACTTGTTTTATGTACGTGTATATTGTATATATATTTATATGTGCACTCTGCTTTCCCACTCCACTTTGATCCCATCATTATTAGCTTTTGAAGATGTTGTCTGATTTTCAACATTAGTTTCATAACTCCATGTTCATGTCCCTACAAAAGAATCATAGTCATTCCCCCCCCCCCCACTCCCTTCATCCCGTCCGTGGTCAAGGGCAGGGCTTGATCGTGGTTGTGTTTAGTTCTAGTAGTTGTTTAGCAGCATACTAGTATTTTAGCAATTTACCGCAGGTGAACAGATAGTAAGTAAATCGTCCGAATTTGGACAGCTCGGGTGGCAGATTTTTTTCACCTTCTCCTACCTGCCAGTAGTACTGTAGAGCCTCGCGATATTTCGCGGAGCCATTGTGCTGTATATAATAATAATGAGCTTTGCTTTTACAACGTCTAATGACACTCGCACATGATAGTTATGATAAGAGGGGAGCAAACTGGAGGCTCATTGTTAATCATGATTATGTATGCTGGCAATCACTTGCGGCACTTCGGACGGACCAAGTGTGTCCGTGTGTCTGTTCTATTGTACGGGTAGCTTTGGCCAGCCCTCTGCGATTGTGTCCGTGATGTGTGTGTGTGTGTGTGTGTGAGTGTGTGAGCCTGTATATGTACGCAGTGGGGCTGGAGATGTGATTCTGAACTTGCCGCCAAATAATGGGATTTCTATACTATGATTCTCTCAAAGTAGTTTCTACGTATCTGACTGGAATAGTAATGATTTATATGAGGGAGGGGAGCGAGTGTGTGACCATGGCTAAGGAAATGACTATAAGAGAGCCTGTGTTTCTGACCAGTTGAGCAGGCGTGTGTTTGTGCATTTTTGAATGTGTAGTCCGTACAGGCGAGTGTATGTGTAATTATCTTCTTGTGTAGTTGTACAGGCGTATATGTATGTAGTTTTACCGGCGTGTGTATGACTGTAGTTTTTACAAACCTTTGTATGTGTGTAGTTGTGTCAGCGAACATATATATGTGTGTGTGTCTGGTTGTACCGGCGTGTGCATGTGTGTTGTACAGGCTTGTGTGCGAGGAAGTGTTATGTGTGCTAGAAGGTGTATTTTATTTTGCGTGAAAATGCCGACGTCAGCCACAGAGATGTTTCTTGCATTGTAATAATATATTATGACCCTCATGCTAATACTACTGTGGAGTCGGTGGAGGAGTAGCCAGAGCAGCAGCAGCAAAAGCAATAGCAAGAGTGAAAATATAGTGAGGCAAAGAATGTTATCCTCGCCCGATTGATCGTGAGTTAAGACTTAATTAGACACCTTCTTGTATTTCCCTGGACAGTGGGAGAATACAAATTTGGGCAGACTGGGCCAGGTCTGGGTTGAAAGAGGGACGGTCTGCTATGAATTTACAGTGACAGTCGCTGCAGGAGCGGAAATGGATGACATTTTGAGTTAAAGGATCCAGAAGTGGCCTTATCACTCTGCACATGCTATGATGCCTCTTTGAGTGCTTGTGTGTGTGTGTGTATTTGAAGTTATAGGGCGTGAGCCGAGGATCTGAGCGATAAGTCAAAGAGTTGATGCTCCTAGGGATTTGCAGCGTCCAATACTGCTCCTGCTTCTGCTCATCCTGCGGTTGTAATGGATGCCTGCACAGCTCCGCTTGGAATCAGACACGTGACCTCTATGAGACGGGTTGACTAGCGGATGGAAGATGCCGACTTGACCCTTGTGAGGTACAGAATGCGGACAAGAGTGATCATATACCCTCTCACACAGGGTCTAATCACTTCTGACCGAAGACAGATTCATGACTTATTATTATCATCATGAATGACTCTCTTGTTCCTGGTTCCATAATCTATGCTCTATCCCTCCTCTTGCATCACATATATCATTATCTCCCGACGGACTATTTCGTGCTGTCTGATAATTTGAAAAGTTGCAAAAATCTCCGTTTCACTTTCATTGGAGATGAAGCCTTGTAGTTGATTTCGGACGTGAGTTTTGGAAATTACTTTTGTCGTTGCGGGATGAGTTGATAACTTGGGGGGAAAATTATTACTCATTTCGCATGAGGCAGAGTTTTTGTTGTTGTTGTTGTTGACTCCTGAGGATTGAAATATATGGAAATGGTTGAATAATGATGAGGCTGACAGTTGGATGATCCTCACCCGTGGTCCGCTATATGAGTGCGTACGTGCTCCCACGTGCTCACTACTACGGGGAGGAGGGCTGCTGTAGTATGTAGTAATGTATGACTATGGCTACGTAGTTTTATTGGGACTCATTACTGTCATTATTTTGGCCACTTTTATTGCCTTGGATTTGCAAGAGCTGCGTTGGCTGGACACTTTTATTGGTCGGGTTCTCCTGGCTAGCTAGCTGGCTGGCTGAGTGAGTGAGTTGTGACTTGGACATCTTTGAAGATCACGTACGAGATGGTGGTGGTGATGGTGGTGGACTTTTGGGTGGAACAATGAATGCCTTTCCGATGACTTAAGCAAGAAGGAACATTGTTGTTGGCATTGAGGAATAGCTTTTGCCTATACTTCCAACCCTTTGACGTCAGTAGAAGAAGCATTAAGCGGAATGTCCTCTCGCACGAAACTGGCAAAAGTGAAACCTGAGCTGAAAATTCAGGGGTTTGACTAATGGATGTTGGTTTTGGAAATGGTTTAGAGATGAGACAGGGAGGGGTCCCGACAGGCAGCAGAATGTGTGGCTCGTCAGAGTGAGTGGTATAATAGAGTTAGCGGGTAGGCGGGCAGGCGGGCGAGCGAGCGGGAGTTTTAAACGTTGTAATCGTCCTCTCACGCAGTCGGTAGGGCAATCGACATGTGTTGGACGTATAGGACAGATGTGACGACGACGGCGACGACGACAGAGACGAGGACACATACTTGAGGTGGATGATGGAGATGTTGAGGGCAGTTGTTTTGAGGAGTTTTGGTCTTTTCTTATGATTTTTACAGAAAGGAGCAGGCGGCGGATCACTCGTATGGAGTACAAGTGGAAACTCACCCCACTCAATATCCCCTGTAAATTCCCCGAATAATAGCACAAATAATTCTAGCGGGAGTGGGAACAGCGCGAGTCATCACAGCAATCACCATAATCATCATCATCATCCACCCCAATCCCCCCAACAGCATCAACAGCAGTCACACTCTGACAGTGGGAGTCGGGCTCGTGGTGGCGGTGTTGGGTCACTTGTAGATATCAATGGGGCGGAGAGTAGAGTGAATATTAATCACGGAAGTCCAGCCAGCATTTCACCCTCAGGGACCCCACCGGCCCAACACCATCACCAGCAACATCAGCAGCAGCAACAACAACATCACCAACAACAACAACAACAGCAACACCAGCTGGAAACCGCTACATCCCCATCCCCGGCCCTGTCCTCTGCTGGCGCTATTACCGTCTCCGGACAAACCATTGAGCAGCACCATGCGGCGACGGCCTCTGCTGGGAGCGCTCAGTTAATGCATTGGATGTCGGCCGTAATGGCGGAACATATTAATCAACATGCTGTCGATGGTGTTCATTATGTGTGGAATGGGGCTGTGGAGGTAATTCTTCATACGGCACTGTCTCGTAATCCTCCTTGTGTACTACAAAAGCATCACAAGTGAAGCGCCTGCGCAGCGTATATTTGGCGGTGTGCCTGCCGGTCGCATTTTTAACCTGTACTAAAAAAAAATCTGCGGCAATTAGGCATTTTTCCTGGAACGGATTTTTTATGTGTTTACCGCGAGAGGAAAAAGAACCTCACAGCTTTAATAGTTTCTCACTCTGAGAACTTGCGCCTCCTGTCCACTCTTTCGGCTTGCCAACAATAACCTGATTTCTATCAGCTGTGCATACTCGCTTATGTATATGTGTGTATATGTGCGCTATTATTAGTATAATTATTATTATTCCTATTATTCCAGCTCATCATCTCTCCGCAGTCTGAGACAGTCAGTCAGACATCCTTCACACATGACTCATAATATCATATCCCCGCGCATGCACAATATACAGCAACCTTGAATTTCCCAGCGGAGTCCCGACACTACTACCACTACTAATACTACCACTGCTACTACTACTATTAACATCACCAGACGCGCCAGCTCTGCTGGTATTGATAAGTACGCCTCAATGCGGATTCACAATGGGGAACCGAGAGACAGTGTGTGGTAGCATATACTGCACCAAAAGTTTTGTCTTCCTACACACAAACACACAGACATATACGAACATGCGTCGTAAATCTCCTTGGTTCCGTCCCTGCTCATGCCAGTATAGCAGTGCAGTGGAATGATGGTAGCAACGCCACCGCTGCCGCCGCCACCGCCGCATCTTTGTTGTATTGAGCCTCAACGGCTCAACAATCCAAGAGACAAGCCAAGGTTACGGCCGGATCTCTTTTGGTTGTCCTTTGAACGGACACGACGGCGCGGAAGGTGAATTCAATGGAAATAGTTCCAGTCCAAAGTACCAGCAGCGGATGAAAGGTGGTGAGGGACAAGATGGCATTTAATGGAGTCGGCAGCACAGTCACGACGGTGCTCCGCCTGACGTCACGCCGATTTACTCCCCAACTTCCAATTTCCCGATTGAACAGGACAGATACATCCGCGGAGGAGCTTCTATATGCTCAGCTCCCAGACGTGCGGCAATGGCAAAAATTGTTATGGATTGAGTAAGTGCCAAGAGCCTTCGTCGTTTTGTCCGGATCACGTTCGGCCTCGGTTTTCATGTGCCACTCCTACGTAGGCGAGTAGTATGTAGTGCAACATGAGAGTGGCCGAGTATGAAAGCTCTTGGCTTTCATGTGACTGGAACCCCCGGGGCTATGGATGTGCAAGCCGGCCTACTACTCAATCTCCTCCGCATAGTAACGACGATACTGTAGTGGAAACAATCCACCAGCCTTTACTTTTGCAGCAGCAATCAACGTTTACGCTTCGGCTTGGCTCAAAGTGAAGGTCTTTTATTTCAAATTCAATGGAATTGATCCTAGACTTGGGAGACAAGGGTCATCTCCATAGTAATGATACGTGGTGAGAGCGGGGGCGATTCGAATGTAACCACTGCATCATCAACTAGGATTTACACTTCCTGTATGGACATTAATCAACTCCCTCGTCAGTCAGTCAGTCAGTCAGTTTCCCTCAGAATCCAGTTTCGACGTCATCCGCGACCCAAGGTATTTTAATCGCTCTTCCGCAGGTCAGACTTGTTTCCACCAAGAGCGCCATTTGGGTGAGAAAATAAGGATGGCCAAAAACGAGTCTGGAGTGAGACAGAAAAATGTCTCGTGACAGTTTGTCGTAATCGTTCGTCGTGGAAAAATGCCATGAGGAAAACCCACCGGAAAACTATCGTATCAGGCCATACATACAACTCGTCCCAAGTTAGCAAGCGGTAATAATAGTAATAATAATAATAAAAAGGTACCAGACATTAGTACGCAAGCACACATATACACACATATACATAAGCGAGTATGCACAGCT
>VYYI01004000.1:0-11086 GCA_021029175.1 Bilobella aurantiaca
TTACATCTTCGGTCCTTGTCACATCCTAAACTCATAATTTGCTAATTATGGGCAATTGGAATCCCGGTATTGGTTCGAAATGGTATTGATGAGAGTGAGTGGAGAATCTCAATCTCAAAACGATTGCTTTAACCAGGCTTTTAAGTGTCACTCAAGTAAATTCCAAATTGTACCCAATTGATAATTACAAGGTTGCTTGGCAACGTTCATTTCGCTTGGCAATCGCTAGAGTTCAATCCTATGTTGCCAAGCATCCTTGAATAATTATTTCTAGGTATTTGAAAAGTTAGCGAATCTTATTAAACGCTTTATTATTGTAAAGAATTTTAAACATTTGTTTAGGTTACGTATTGAAGCAAAATCTGATTAAAAAAAATTGAAAAAATATATTGGAAGTAGAAACTCAACAATCAACCTTCATGCTTTTATACCGAGTTGTAGTTAACTAATAAATTAACTGTACGTAGAATCTTTGAGGTATTAAATAGTTTTTAGATTTATTTTATTAAAAATTGGAGGTATGACAAGAGTTGTTTAGATTTTGTGTTGTGGGGTTTAGTTAGCCAGTGCCTTGGGAAAAGTCCCGGTTTGTGAAGGGTACGGAAGAGGACCCTTGTGACGAAGGGGACTTTGGCTCTCCATTGAAGTCCCCTGATGAATTTTGATTGTGTCCTGGAAGTTGGTCTCTAAGGGAGGTTGCGAGCGTGTGTCTGGCGATGAAGGGCGGATAAGATTCGTACTATTACCTTTAGCATCTCCACTTCTCATCCGCATGCGAAGCATCGGCTCTTGCCAGTGGCCAAATGATGGAGATGGTTATTGCAGGGCCTTAGAAGCTCCTTTGTCCTTTGCCACGTGGCCAGGAAGGGGCCCCGATCCCTTCTGCACATATTTTTATTCAGGGATGAATCAGAAAGGTTTCGCTTCTTTTGCCGTGCGTCAGTCGCGCTCTGCCAAGGGCACTTTCTAGGAGCCTATCTCAACGCTCTTTGTATAGAAATGGAAAATATTGGGAAGGTGGGAAGGGAATTATTGCGGACTGTCGCCTCCAGGACAGAAACAGAGTAAGCAGCCTCCAAGAAAGGAAAGGAATCGTTGACAAAATACAAATGAGGGAGAGAACTGTCCCAGCGATATGCTTCAAAGGGAAAAAAAGGCACTGTTTCCGTTTCTGTTACCTTGTCCAAGGACAGAGGATTGAAAAAATAACTGAATGAGATGAGATGATGCCCACTTTCAGAATAAACTTTAAAGAATGTTACTTGTAAAAGTGTAGGTCATTGTTATTTCATGTCTTTAAGGAATCAGCATTTTTCGGTGACCAAGCAATGTCATTCGCCTGAGGTATTTGATGTTGATGATCAGCTGTTGGACGTTTTCGCTGCGTTATCTAGATTTGGCTGGCACGAACGCTTTGGCATTTAGCAATGATTCTGTTTGGTTAGGCTCTTTTTCGGTCATCTCACTTTCGTAAATAATCTTCCGTTTTGTTTTAAAGCCATGGAATCTTACGTGGCACCTGAGCCTCTCTTTCCGGTAGGTTAATCAAGAGCCTAAATCTTGATCTGTCAAGATGAAGTAGGATGGAAAGGAGGGTTTTATTCTAGACTGGTTAAACTTCTTACAACAGAATTGTAATCTCTTACGTCTCGAGGTGATTGAGTTGAGCAAGTGCCTTCTTTTTCAATTACAATCTGACCATTAGGCTGCAGAGACCTCTGAAATGGCAGAAGGAAAAATTTCAGTCGTAGTTTTTGGTAGGTGATGCTTGGCAGTACTGCCAGGAGTTGTGAAATACGTGTGGATGGTAAAGTCGTTAAGGAATTGGGGAGCGTAGAAAATAGAAAAGAAAAGTCTTTTTCCTTCCATTTAGTTACAAGACGGTTACAATGTAATTATCTGACGTGAATGGGCCTTTACATCCCTCCAACAGTCCCAGAAGCTTAACCTTATGCTACAGGAGCAATTCCTTCGACGCTACTGTCGGTGCTGGAAGGAGAGGTAGGTGAGACAGAAAGGAAAGTTACAAGACTTTCTTCTGCTTTCTCCACTTCGTTTCTCAGAGTTTCTTTTATGAGGATTTTGTAGTACGGAGAATTTTTATGCCCCTTGTTGCCTTGTTGATGAGGAGGGTGATATGAGAGTTTTAGAGCCAGAAGCCCTGTGTTGGTTCTAATGCCCAGGGTTTAATAGGAATGTGTTTTCTCCTGGATGCACCTGGATGGGAGATAAAAGGGCGGAATTTGATGGGTCCAGTTATTCTTGTCTTTTCTTCGTGGTTCTGATGGTAGTGACAGATGCTGCGGAGATGCAAAGTACGATTGTGGGCAGGACGGAATATGAAAAGTCACTTTTACGAGGGAGGGAATGAAGCGGAGTGGTCAGAAAACATCAAAAAGTGGACCGAATCTTCGTTTTTTGTAGTTCATATCTTTGCTTTCCCTTTCTCCGGTGTGGCAGAAATGTCCATCATCGGATTTTGAGAGAAAGGGAATTTGATCTGGGAAATGGGGAGGTAGGGTTTGTCAATGTCCGAGAAGCTGGCTCCTGCGGTTTGAAATATTGGCAGATCTGCATCTATCATACTGGCACCATCTGCCTCGCTCGCTGAAGGCATGTCAGGAAGGAAAGTGAAAGCGGGCGAAAGGACTGGACCTAAATTTTCATAAGGGCCTCCAATGCTGGACAGAGATGATCATTTCGATTTTTTTTTGTTCGCCTTCCTTCAATTCAATTTCCCCAAAGTCAAAAAGGAGATTTGGAAAGTGTGAGCGCTGATTTCCCTGTACGGTAGCAGTGGTGACATTTGAGAGAACTGACCGACGGACTGGGTCGTCAGTGTCAGAAAAAGGTAATTTCCTTCTTCCTTCCGTCCTTCTGTCACACATTGGTCGTTCAATAGGCAAATGCCTCGCTGGCAAATGACTTTTTGTCCAGGGCCTGATGGATATTAGGAAAAAGAAATTCGAGGCGTTTCAATTTTAAAATTGCTCAAATCTGTCCAGCCGCATTGAGGTTTCAGAAGAGCGTGAGCCTGATTTGAATTTGAATATTTGAGTTAATATGATCTGTTCATGTTAGGCTTCAATCTCAGAATTTCTCCGCATATTAAAAGCGTTTTTTCGTCTACTATTGTATAGTCTAAAAAACTTGTGACCTACAATTGTGGTGGTTATTGCAGTTTTTCAGATTTTCTGTTCTTATTATTTGAGGGAATTTTGTGCAGCACAGTACCCCGGATTGATTGTGAGCTTACACTGCAAACGTTTTTTTTTTCCTGCTGAAGCAACTCTTTTTAGTGATGATACACGTTTTGTGGAAACTCAGTTGGATATAATTTGGCCTGATTGGCATATGATTTGGAGAAAGTTGAGGCGAAAGTGAAAGCTCAAGGTGGGTGATGGGGCGTAAGTGCTTTTCCAATTTGGTGAAATTGGAGCTCATTTTCGTTTGCGGACTTTTCTTTGCGTTGAATTTGGAGACAGTTACATAAACAGAAGGGAGTCACCTGGGCTCCTTCCCACGTTGAATTTGAGAAGTGAAGCTGCGGGAGACTTGTCTTGTGTGCGTTTGTGGTTGGATGAAAGTGAAGGTGTATGTGGATACTTGGCTCAACTATCCAATACTTTCCTTTTTATTCCCCTCTCAAAGTGTCTTTCACACATGGCCAATGGAATGAAAGGTCTTTTCAAGCCTTCTGGAAAGTATTTGGCTCGGACTTAAGGCCTCTGTCCAAGTGGATATTTAATATCATCTCGATCAACCAGGGAGAAAGTGGGCTGAAAGTGAAGGTAAATCTAGACAGGCTTTTAGCCTCTTTTCCCTGGAAAATATCTTTTTGGAGAGGATCTTTTGGCGACCTTTTGCTTTTCCAGCAGTCCAGGTGACATTTGAGACTCCAGGGCCAATATTGACTTGAGGATTTGGAGACTAAAAGTCTTTGATTTAGGACACTCTAGAATCCATGGAAAATGAATGGGACGACGCTGACGCTGCTTGGAGTTGGAATCTTTCATATTTTGTTTTGCGCTTGGCAAATTCTAACTTTATGGAACTGCATATTCAAATTTTGAAGCGGTTTTTTTTGTCTTTTTTTTTAATTATATCAAATTGTTTAAATGTATTTTCAAATAATGTTAAAATAAATGGTTATTGCAAGTTAAAAGTTGATTTTTCTTTCTGAATGATTATCGGAATCCTGGAATAGATATTTTTTTAAGATTTTGAGTTTTGAGTATTTGAACCCGACCAATTGCAATAAAATATCTTAAACTGTGTATATTAGTGTTACCTTTGGGGACAATTTAGGAGGGACGGGGAGAGTTGCATTATTTGGTTTGGCGCTGGTTGTTTGAAGTGGTTTTGGTTGATTGGGCGAGGACAATTGTGGAGGTAGAGGTGAGGGATGCTGCGGGATTAGGATGAAGGAAGATTTTTGCAATGAAGAGGGGAGATGAAGCCGTTTGGGCGATGCGGGAGATAGAAGATGCATTATATTGTTTTCTGTAGGTATATTCTGCCACCTGGTTTGTTTCCTTCCAATGGACTGGAAAGATATTCCGTCCCATAAAGTGAGCAATTTCTAAAAATAAGCCAAGCCGATCTCCCCTCCTTTGTGTCTCGGCTCCAAAGGTGCCTTTTGCCTGGGTGCTATTCGGCATGTCTTGGATTGTAAAGGTGTTGGTTTTAAATTTCGGATATCAAGGCAGAGCAGGAGGTAGAATATACGCCGCACCAGGCATTCCAGAACCTAATTCACTCGGCCTCAAATCTTGCCAAAAGGCAAAACAGATCAAGGTGCAAAAGTAGGCGCATGTTCCAAAATAATACCATACAGTGATCCGAACGATAGCCGAATCACCGAGTTCACGTTCTAACTTAGATAGTTTGAGTAATTCACATCGCTTTTGTTACATCATTTTCATTACACATTAGCCATTGTACTACATATTATTTGTTGCAAATCAGGGAAAGCTAAGAACATCTACGAAATAAAAATCCACATTTCAGTCAGAAAATCAAAACGCTGTGTTTCGAAGTTGAAGTTAGTTAAAAGTTGTATACTTAATTAGTAAATACTGGTTTAGTATCAGTGTTAATTTTAGTAATTTGAAAAACAAAACTTTGGGTCTAGCTCTTGTCCTATATAGTTTTGGAGATAAGATGCCCTGCATCCTATTTGAAATTTTACGGTAGCGTTAGATGGGGATTTTTGCCGAGTCAGCATGAGAGGCAGGTGATAGAGATGCTGAGTAAGGCGGAAAGCGGCAGGTAGATCCCTATGTGAGGGCAATTGAGGCTGACAGGGAGAAATCAGGGAGAGGCGCTTTGTCGGGAGAGTTTGGTAATGAAATGGCTTTGTGTATCTCCTTTCACTCCTTTCTCCGAGATTCCTTTGGGAGGGTTCTGAGGGGCCTGTCTAACATTGTTTGGTGAGATTAGGAGGCTCTCTGACAAGGCTCCTGAATTATGAATTAACTTCCCCAATCCAGTGAGAGGAAGAGTCAGGCGGAATTATTGAAACTAATGGGTCGACGGACTCTCTCCACTTCCTCATGCGGATGGGAAATGGGAGGGAAAGTCGTTGGAGAGATGACTTTCACTTTGCAAGCGGAAGCAAGGTGGAAATGTGCTCCTCCAGCCTTCCAACTTCAAAAACTAGGAGAGTGGAAAGTGGCTGTGAAAGGTGCTAAAAGACAGATGTGAAATCGGGCGCATTTTTCTCGAGTTTGCTTTTTAAATTATTATTCAATATTCCAACACCTTATTTTCCAGCTCATCTCCTTCCAAACACAAAGTTCTTCCCACTTTTTCACTTTCATGTAACATTAACTCTCAAAGAAAATTCAGTTCAACGGCATGTACCTTTCCATGAAAATTTATATAATTTGTTGATACAAAGATTTTGTTTGATGTTTTTGAATTTGCTGTACTTTACTGTAATGGTGTTTTTGTGACTACCTCCCGTATTGATTAAGGGAATTTGAAGTTTTACATTTTCACGAACTGTGACTTACATTCTGGAAATTTGTTTGGCCCTGGATTCCGTGTGTTTGAGTTTAATTAAGGCGTCTTGTTGAGGGCTGAGTGTAATTTGAAGTAGTGAGATGTGTTCTGAATAATACTTTTTTCCAATTTCTCCCTGGCTTCTGCCAAGGGGGAAGTCCGGTGAGTCGTCCAAAATGGTTTCAGTGGGGTTGGCGGGGTTGTGCTTT
Source organism: Bilobella aurantiaca (assembly GCA_021029175.1). Taxonomy (NCBI): domain Eukaryota; kingdom Metazoa; phylum Arthropoda; class Collembola; order Poduromorpha; family Neanuridae; genus Bilobella; species Bilobella aurantiaca. The sequence goes on from VYYI01004000.1 coordinate 6,216, forward strand.
CACCGAGGGAAAGGTAGTGAGGGTAATTTTCTATCAGTCACGTGATGCTTTTCCCTATATGCGGGCTGGGCTTGGGCTTTCGAATCAATATCCGAAACTGGATGGATTTTAGAGGCTTGCTGGAGTGGTCCTGGGGGAGGGGATGCTGGTGGGGATAATGAGTGAAGGAGGAGATGGATGAGTGGTGATTGCATGATGGAGACGTGGCGATGGAGGTGAAAACTGGAAACCTTTACTTTCTGAGCACTTTCCCTTGGCATTTGGAAGGATTCAGAAGGCTATTGATTTTGTAGCGTCACCTGTTTAGCACATTTTCCCCTCATCCTCATCGCCTCTGCTCGAGCCCAATCAAGAGCCTCTGTCCCTAGGGAATTCCAGTCATGGCATTTCTGGAGAAAGAAATCCCAGTGGCAGAGAAAGCATGTCTCATCTCTCACCTTTTTCAATTCAACTTTCACCTCCTTCGCGGCAGACGGATGTGAGTGAAGGCTGCTTGGAGTGGGATGCACGTACCTGCCTCGGCCCAATCCACACTCCACTTTCACTTTGTCTGAAGATGCCTCGGGTCAAAGGAGAGATCTTTCATTACTTTCCACTTTACGTCAACCAGGGCCTAATGATACTTGACGCAGCAGATGCAGGAGCCCTTGTTTGCTTTCTCCCGTCTGCTCAAGGCAGTTTGCCCCATCCGTCTCCATTTTTCCCCTGGCACAAAATTCAAACACCTGGGACGAACAGGAGGGAAATCACATTTGTCAACCTCACTGCGAAGTAAAATCCCCCAAACCAGATTTAACATAACAAATTTTGTACTGTACTAGGACTACAGAGTTATTTAATTTTCTAAAACAATTTTCCGATAGTTTTTAAGAAGCTCGAGTGCTTTATTAATATTATTCGGATCCCGCCCCATTGTCGCACCGTCCTACCTGCCCTTCTGTTCTCATTATGATATTGAAATAAGCTTTTCTCTTCAAAGCGCTATTAAACGAGTGATAACAAGGCTAATCGGTTCAAGTATGGTAGTGTGGAGTGTTCTTGTTTTGTTTTTGCAGAATTTTTATTTTTTTGTGATGGAATGGAACTTCAATAACCTACCTAAAGGACTTGTGTTGTTTCCAATTTAGTTGATGAAAATTTGGTGTGACATGGAATTGCCTGCGTCCGCAAAAAGAAGTCAAGTCTGACTTATTTGGAACGTAAAAGGCGTACTTTGAATTTCACCTGTCACTTCCTCTGGAAAGGTATGTCGTGAGTGTGTTGCCAAGTGACTCCGCCCCTTGATTGAAGTGTGTGAAGATGGGTTTGATGCTGGGCGGGTGAGACGGAGTAATAAGAAGAGACAAATGACTGGGTGGACTGGATTCCGTCATCTGCCGGAGTCATTTGTTGGCTTCCGACCCACTACCTGCCCATTTGTTCAGAGGCTCATTTCCCGGATCCTGTCAGGAAGATTAAGGACTGACTACCAGGCGTCAACACCAGATGAGGTGAAAGTAGGCCTCACTCACATGCTTAAAGCCCTCAGAATATGCTCGGGAGATCTCTAGACAAAATCGGAAAAGAAAAGGAAAAGTTTCGGTTTAATTCTTGCCAAAGTTCCTCTTGGGAATGGCGTCGGTCCAAATCCAAAAGAAAGGGGCATGACGGTGTGCTGAGGCCTTTTGCTCCTGCCTAATTGCTCCTTGATTGATTTCCTTCCTTTCACTTTACAGCTCCTTTGTCAAAACACTTTCTCCACTTTCAAAGAAAGCTAAAGTCTTTGACACTTATAGAACCAAGGCAAGGCTCTTTATAGTATAAGGTATTGAACCTCTTCCATCATCAAAATGCATGGAAATAATAATATTTTTACGTAATTTATATCTGTCACGATATTTAAAATTTACTCAATAGTACTTATTGTACAGTTAATAAAAATAATGTAGAATGCAAACTTTTGGAATTGGGGAGGCGTGTCTTATTGTAATTTATAATTGCATGGGATGTGGAATGATACTAATGGATTGCTAATCTAATAAAATTCCTATTGCGTAAGTATAATTTAGAAGACTTCTGTAATTCACGGTACTTCATTTGGACATTGTTTTGTGTTAGTGTTTTTGAGGTCAATTTGGTCCTGTTTTGATGTCGTTAAAACGAGGATGTTCCGGAATGAAGGATCGTCGTAAAAAGGGCATGAGGATGCGGCTGTGCGTTATACCTTTGGGCTGGCAAGAGAGTGTAGATGAGTTTGATTATTGGGTTTAAATTGGTGATCTGGCCTGGGAGGGTGAGGCCACTGGAAGTGGAAGATGATGAGTGTTGAGGATCAATTGACGTTAATTAAAGGCAATTTAGGTGGAGAGGTCTTTTCTTGACTCGCAGAAGTAAGGGACGAGTTGGGGGTACTCGAGAACTCCTGGTGCCGTGTGAGGGCAAGTGAGGAGAATTAAAAGTAATTGATGGTTATGTTCGAGCCTTTTATCGTCTCCACCAACCTTAATTTAATCTAAATACACAAAGGCCCCTCTGCCTCCATCTTCGAGCTCTGTCTCTAATTCCATTAGAAGAGGTCTGTTTCCCTTTCACTTTCAGTTCCATGCTGAGTCAGAGTCGGATTGGGTGGGGAGGGGGGCGGTGGGTTTCAAAGTGTGGGGCTGGGAGACAATGGGATGATTTCTCGAGATAATTTGGACGAGAGCCATCTTCCAGGCCTTTCTTAGTGCTTCTCATAACTCTGAGAATTTGACCTTTGGTGGGTTTCGGTCCCTGTGAAGTGGGTCTGGAGGTGGGAGGTGAAAGTGGGTCTGGAATCGACAGTTGGGCAGAATAGGTGCTCATAAATAAGGCCCTTTCATTATTAGTATGGAGAAGGCAAGGTGCCTTCAGTGCTTAGGAGAGGCAGGGGAAATGTCACTGATGGGAATCTGGCCTCATCTAATTTGAACGGGGATTAATTCAGAGTGGAGCGTAGGTAGCCCATATGGCCCTTCGAGAGCCCTTCTGTCCCGCTCCAGCCAAAACCTTTCAAAAGGAATCAAAGGAGCCTCAACTCTCTCCTGAATTGTTGATTGCTTCCCTGGGATAGAAAGAAGTAGAAAAGTACCCATGGGAAACTTAGGGCCTTCTAAGGGAAAGTGCTTCAATTTGGATCCTGTCCCTTGATAAACTAGAAAGCACTTGTAGGGGAACATCCCCGCGTCTCTCACGGTCACGACCTCTGTACCCAGCTTCATGAATCTTGTCCAACATGAGAATTTTGAAAATTAACTGTTTTGGATTATTTTTGTTACTTCAACTAACATCAATTACGTTCTCCGTTAATTCGATTCGTTAATTAGTTTGTATTTTACGACAATTTTAAATAATTTCGAACTGGAAGGGGTCATGTCTTCTGAAAATAGTAAAAAAAATTGAAAATGTAGTCGGTTGGGATTGTATTATTGGTGCAATTGTTTGTAAAGGATAAAACAACAGAGGGTAATGAGGCGTAGCTGGGCGGGTTAACGATAGAGAGGGAACGAATGGAAACAATTGAATTTCTCACCTGTCCTATTCAGAAGCCAAAACGACGCACGGCCGATACCTGCTCCCTTCCTATTCTTCTTCAGAAATAAAGGATATCTACCTTCGGATCAACTCCCCCTTTTTGAATTCCAAATTGTAAATCGTTTCATCTACATTCAAACGGTCGCATTCGCCACTTAAATTTTTGTCTCCCTCCACTGTCTTCAATTTGACGAAAATGTTCAAATCAACTCCTAATTTCAATCGAGCGGTCGTTTAATTTTGAAAAATGAAATTATGAATCCTTTAAGCATGTGGTAGGTTTCTGTTTCTGGTATTAGCCCTTATAAATGGAACTATTTTTTTTGATAACTGCTTAAAGTTAGCAGCTCTGTAACTCTGCAGTTTGCTTTTAATTTCCTAATAGTATTTCTGTTAATTTTAATTACCTGGGTCGGGGTCCCACCATCCGAGAGGAGAATTTGACATCGAAAATGGAGTGAAGCCGAGATAACCGGATCCTGAGAAGGGGTATTTATGGTGGCAGATGAGGTTATAACTTTTTTGAAGCCTTTGTATGCCTACTCTTGCTTTCTCTATTCATTTTTATTTGATTCACATTTGGGGTGCGTGAAGTTGAGCGTTTAACCTCCATGGAATGGGATTTGTGCGTCAATCCTTATTGCCCTCACACCTGCCTCCCCTGAGACGGGAGTGATGGGCATAATAAGGCAAGAAATCAATCTCACTCTGCTCTGTCCATGTGTGCTCCAACCAATCTTCTAATGGAGCAGGAGACTTTGATGTCAGCCTCAGACCTCACACTTTCACCCGACAGAGAACTGGAGAAAGCTCCACAAGGTGTGATCCTGTGAAGTGGAGAAGGCGATGAAAAGGTGATCATTTAAGATTCTCAGAGTGACACTTCCAAGGGAGCCATCCAGCATAATTCAAAGCATAATTTGACAAAGTGACTCCACCACCTGAGTCACTTTCTACTACAAAGTCACATCCATCGATCCATCTCTCAACGGAGTAAAGGAGTTAATTACGCTTGACTCTTTACCGAAAGGTAGAATTTTGGTTATTTTTTGTCTGAAGTGAACGGAAAATGGAATTGAGTTGACACTTCGTCAACATTTTTCTCAATTTCTCAATCATCGTTTCAATGCTGTTTAGAAGGAATGTCGATAATTTAAGTTAAACTTAACGAGGGCCTTTGATAATTGGAGGGAAGTTTAACAGTGTTTTTTTTATCGTAGTGTTCAGTGTTCAGTGCAGGTGGGCCTGACGAATATTTAAGGGTCAAAGTCTTGTCTTTAATTAGATTAGAGGAACAGAATGTTTGAATTGGGGTAATGCATGTGGTAGAAAGCCTATCT
>VYYI01004001.1:0-11084 GCA_021029175.1 Bilobella aurantiaca
CAAAATGGTTCAAAATAAGGGTCGGGGTGCATCACGTACCAAGGGTCGACCGACAGTATGGTAGTCTCCCTTGTTAGTTTCAAAACGAGCTTCACTTTTTGGAGACAAATGGTTCCTGAATTGCTAAAAAGAAAAATCAGTGATTGATTATACAGAATCTATTAGTGATTAACTTTATTATAATTTATAGTTAACATTTAAGCAAGGTTGCTGAGCAGCAAATTAGCAGAAATTATTACGAGTGCTCAAGTTGAGTCAATTTACAAATTTACAGGAAACGCTATAGAAAGGGCTTCCTGTCTCGGGGTCTTTCCTTTTGCGTGGGATTGGAGATCGGATTCTGTCGTAAAAATTACAAAAAATAGAGTAATTTTAGTCCGCTGGATAATTACCACTGTATTTATGTTCTTAGTTAAGATGAGTGTTGTCGTAAACTTCTTTTTTAAGTTTAAAAGTGGACGTATTGATTTTGGAACCAAAATTGAAAATTTCAAGCTTATCATGTCAATTCTATTTGAATTTTCAATGCTATTTTATATTCAAGGAATGAGCAAAATATCAAACATTTCGACTCGTATTAATTCATTCTTCGCTTACCACAAAAATTTTAGTCGTGAGTAACCGTTTAGTTATCTTGTAATTATGATTAATTAACTTATTATTTAATTATTTTATGAGTAACAATGAGTATTTGTAGTTCTAAGCCATATTCGGATACTTTTTTGCACGTTACGGAATTTTGTTTCCTTCTACAACATCTTTTGTAACAAAAAAAGGAAAACTTGGAAAATATTTCTAATTGTGTTTAATTATAATTACACAGGAATTTATGCCAAAGAGTCACTAACTGGAACCAACTAGAGCGCATTATTTTACGGCTTTTGCATAAGTTGTCTTCCTGTTTTTGGAATTGTTGCGTTTCCATTACTGTACTTGTAGAAATGTATTGGAAGTAATTTTTCTTCGGCGATTTGTGTAGAGCAAAACAACGTAGTCAGTTACATTTCCCGGATCGTTGTCATGACGACAGTACAAGCTCTGCTCTATTCCCTTATGATTGCCTCATTCTTCTTCATCCTCTCATTCAGCATCCCAGTTTGTATCTTCGTTTATTTTATTGCACGGTAAGAAAGTCGGTAAGGCAGTTACTGTAATTATACAAAATTAAAAACTTTGAGAAAATTTCTGAATTGGAATTCTGAAAACTATGTTTACCAATGGTCAATATGTCAATGTCAACATATCCTGTAAAAGATCAAAAATTGTGCTAGATATTGGCTATCATCAACCGTTGACTTCCAAATTCGTATTATCAATGAATGTGTTTTTCATTACATGTATTACAAATGTTGCTCCAAGTATTTAATTTAATGTCAGGTGACATATTCCAACGTTTTTAAAATTAACTTTGCAGTGAGCGGAGAAATCCAAAAGAACAACTTACCAAGAGTACTTGGTAAGAATGGGACTCCTACATCGTCAACTACAGAGCCAATCAAATACTCGCTCAACAAGAACACAATGATTTGCTATCCTGTACTTGGATATGTTTTTGCGTCTGTAATCGCCCTGCATATAATTTTACTTGCATCAACTATTGTTGGGACTAAAAAGGTTTTGGAGTTTATCATGCAAGTTTGCGTTCAACTTGTAGTCATCGTTATTTATCACTTCTTTTTCTACACAGTCGGCATGCCAATGCATTATGTGTAGCTGAGTGTATTTGAGTTACGCCAGAAATACACAGCGAAACATAATTGAAAGTATTTGGATTCATGTCCTCCGCTTATTGTGGCCATTGGGCATTTTAGTGTTTTTGAAAGATTAACATTGCTGCTTGTTTTGGATCCTAAGGGGACAACTGATACCATCATAGTAATTAGAATCTAGTTGTTTGCAGCAAAATCAAATGGGATTCTCAGACTTATTATAAAAATTGTAACTTTGACTATGCCCAAAAATAAGCGAAATTTTGAGATTCTGTTTTGCCTGCTTGATAAAAACATTTATGTTAATGAGTCCTTCCTTCGATATCGCAACATAATCCCTTACAAGTCGACCAGTCGCCAATCGGAATGTCAAATAACGCTCCTTTCCTTTTACCTTTTGATTGATATTGTTAACGTGAAGAGCAATATATGGTTTTTGAATCCGTATATGCTACTCAATAACATCCATGTTTTTAAAGCTGAATAAAAATTCCACGTTTAGCCTTGATATGTAGTTAAACATACCTTAGCGTTGTTAACGTTCTGCCAAAACTACAGTAGGCACAAAATTACTAGAGCAATTGTACTGCCAACTGCATGTTTTCTAATTTATTACGTTTTGAAATTGCATTATTAGCAATTTTCTCTGTACGTTGAAAGAGCGTATGGACCACACGGGTGTCTAGGTTACAACATATTTCACTCATTAATTGAGTATAAATTAGAGCGAAATATAAACAAATTTTTTTGACACATCACGCTACTTTGTTAATGTTCTGACAAAATACAGTAGGCACAACGAACAAATCTGCAGTTAATTTTTCTATTTGCATAAATACGTGTTTACAAAAACTGCACTCAACTTATATAATGCCTCCCTGTGCAACTTTGCAATTACCCTGAGCCAGCGTATGGACAATACGCTTGTCTAAAATACAACGCATTCCACTCTTTATACAAATATAAATTAAAGCTTAAGTGCAAAATATAAAAAAAAATTCGCCTTTGTTTGTTTTATTAATTGATTGTTTTATTTACTTGACAATTGGCAATGGTCTTGTCAACAGTAACCGAGATTCACAGGATACAAATTTGATTACTGTAATTTATTTTGATACTATAAGATACTATGTGATAGCTTGTATACTTTAGGTTTCTGTTTAGAGTTAAAGCTAGATTAAAAATTAAATCAAAACACCCACTACCACCAGCAATTTCTTTCGCTAAAAGTTTGGTTACTAAAAGATTAACTCTGAGCTAAGCTGTGCTACCTAAAACTAATAAGACTGTCGTAAGTATAAATAGTATAAAATTATAATCCATTACCAACCAACATACTGGCTTGCTAAGGTTTAGAATTTCTATAGATTGTTTGTATATTTAGAAATTGAATTACACATAAACATATATAAGTCTTTGCAATGTGCCGTTGATTTTGGTGTGCTGGCAAAAAGATTAATAATTTCACCGGCGTCGCTTGATTGGGTAACACGTAGGATTACTTTTCGTTCTCCTTCCAATGCTCCAGGACATGGGTCAGAAACATTGATTCACCACAGGACTTGCATATTTTTATTAATAAACATTCAAGGGTAGGGTACACATGAGTATTTATTGAAATATTTAAATTCTCACTTTGTACAGGTGACAGATATGTAGACAGTTATGTGGAACTACATGTTTGCGTAACTTTACCAAAAAATATTGTAATATCTGCACCCAATCCCAGCAACACAGGCAGAGGCGTAACGTTGTCAACAGTAAACTCCATCCAGGACTCTGGAGTCATAGGAGAAGACTTGCGACGAAATCCAAACTTAACGCCCGTTCTTTGTTTAAGGCTAAGGTAATTTCTCCAATTCAAAGCTTTGTCAAGTTGAATTTTATTGTCTGGACTTGCGTTGACAACGCTACCACCACTGTTCCGAGCAATCTTAATCGTTCTAAACGTGAATTGCTCATCAGAATTTTATGTGTTATTGTCGCAAATAACATTGAGTTTAGATATATTAGATTGAACGATAGAGTTACCTGTTGAGTTCATCAATATCTCCATCAACGACTATTCTAAACGTTTCATCAGTAGGGATGAGCCAGAAGTCCACCTATTAAATGGAATCGATTAACATTTTGTAATAGTAAGAATATGCTTTTCAACTAAGTTTTGCTATACTACCGCTGCGTGCTTACTGTAGCAAGCTGGAAATAAAATGAAGTCACTGACAAAATTACGAATGACAGCTTAGAAAATTTGTAGTTGCATTTGACATGTGCAGGTCATTTACATTAATTTAAAATCAATGTAACTCAACTAATGACAGTGACATTATAGGTTTACTTTTTGACTGTAAATTGTATAAGAAAAATTGTAAGAGTTCCACGTAATTGTAAATAAAGCAATTAGAGAGAACATAAATGAAAAAGAATTGGTAATATTTCTTAATTAAACTTAAGCTGTACATCCCAATAATGATTGTAAAGTTAATTAAATGGTTTATGGCATGGTAGATGTCACCGATGTTGTAAAGTTTCCCTCTTATTTCTAATCTCACTTATTGCATTCTCTTTAATTGCTCTATCTCTACGTGATGCGACTTTAGACAAATTTGTGCTGTATTTGTGAATTGAGAGGTTTTTCCTTACGTTTAGATTCCTATTTATATTACACATATTTAACACTATATTTAATTCATGCTAACAATTAATCGTTGCGTGTATGTAATTATGTGTGTACATATGCCAATCAACGCAATCAATATATATGTTGTTAAGTGGTCATATTACAATACTTTTTGGAAAAAATGAAATCAAATAAATTTCACCAAAACCCATAATGAAGTAGTTTGTTTGAAATTTTGAATAGTAATTGAAATAATTTCTATAAACCGTCTATTTCCTTGTGCTATCTCCTATAAGGATTCGAAAGTTTTCCAAATTTCAAAAATTAAAAAAAAATATCTGGCGCTAAATTTTATACTAGAGTTATTGAATATGACTTCACCTAACATCATTATACAAGCAATATGCTGATTAGCCTGTACACGCTCGCAACTGTTGATTGCAAATCAAAAATACATCACTATGCTAGCTTTGCTTACATTTATATGTGAAAAAAGGTTACAATTTTTTCAAACCTTGCTTGCTACCACTTTTCCAATAATGGTTTCACCGGCAACAGTAGTGGAAAGTTTACGTATGAAACGACGCCATGTTCCTGGTATTTTGCCCACTGTTACACGAACAAAAACAAAATCATCTGGAACTTCGCCCAAGCCAATGTTCTTGATTTCTTCGTTCACACCGTTCAAATTAAGTCTATATTTGATTGGATTTGAATACAACTGTTACTGATTAGAGAATAAAAAAGACATGCGTATTTGCCAACCTAACATCTCCAGACCAGCCTTCCAATCCACTAATTCGGGAGGTTAGCTCCTCTTGCGTATACTTATATATACACATTCTTCCGACTTCAATTTTGCGCTTGTCAGCTCGATCGGTAAGTTTACCTGGTATGTTCTTTGCCTTCCAAACTTCCACTTCCTGGAAGTTAAAAATAAATCTTAAAGGAAGCAGAAGCGCTATAGAATAACAGAATTGTTTTAATGCCAAATCCTTTGTCATGAGAATGGAAATTGTCTTTGATTATAAGATAATTTCAATTATATAAACTCTCGTCCGCCTCATAATACATACGACCATCACGAGAAAAAATAAAAATTACCAATTTACGATTTTGGAGGCTATTTAAGTGTTGTCGAAATGGAAAAAAAAAACCAGGAGGATTTTAGCGTTAGTCTCCGAATTCGCATTATTTTACTGCTTAATTAGAGGAGCTAGGTGTTGTTTTGAAGTGCAAATTTGTAATACAATTGTAGTTTTGAAGTGAAATTGTATTTGAAAGTGCAATTTCTACGGACAAGCGAACAGGAGAAATGCTGGCATATAAATAAGACAATCACTTCGGTGAATATATGTATAATAAATGATGTGATTGAAGTTGGAAGTATTAGAAAAATTTCACAAAGTAAAATTTCTTGTTTGAGAAATAATTTTTACTAACTACTATGTTACGTAACGTATAAATCGTAAAATTGCATTTTAACATCAAATTTTGGTAAAATGGTACTTGGTTTACCATAAACTTCACTATCATATATTAAACTATGCCATGGTTTTGTCAAAAATAACTTTAATTTACGATAAATTTTGAACACCAAGAATACAGGTATTCCTTACGGTATGTATGTATATATCGCCCAATACTTTGTTACCAGTGCCAAATTCAGATGTCACCACAACACGTCGAAAAGCACCAAATGTGTCCCCAATGTTTGTACGAATATACAAGGCCTTAGTTGCATTGTCTCCGGCAACACAACTCTCAATGCATTTAAATTCTACAGGATTGTCCATGGAAAGTCTATAATAAATAAACAAATGCATTGTGTTTAAACTAATTAAAAAACACTCAACGCTATTCATGGTTATGTGCCCCCTATTTGGCTTTCAAATGAATTTATACTCGAGTGTGGAATTGCATTTGTACAAGTTACGCGGGAAAAATTTCAGTTACATGGAAAGTTATTTTGAAAGTATAAATTCCTTTACGCGCTGTTTGTTTCATTAATAAGAAAAGCTACAAGTAGAGTACAAATAAATCCCAGTATTAATCATCGCTGTTGTAGTTAGTCAAAATTTGTTCACAACTTTTAAGGCATGTAATATACTAAAGAAAACTCTGTTGTATTGAGAAATTGGTTTCTTTGCTAGTTTATAAATATTCAAATAGATACATTTTTTAGAGTATAATGACTTACACAATCCGCCCATCCCAGTCGTTTACATTTTCAATTGAAGCTGTAATCTCAGGCATTTGGGAGATAAGTTCAACAATTTTTCCTTTTGCTTTCTTTATGGATGATTGTTCCAAAACACCTCGTTTGAAGTCAAAGATGAAAATGTCCACGGGTAACTCTTTAAGCTGTTTACAAATTATGTCAATGATATATTTAGGTTCTATTGTTTGAAACGATATGTAGCCAAAAAGTCCAGTTGTATAATTTTCAACAAATGGTTCCACTTTGCACTATTTTCAAAAATAAATCAGTCACGAGAAAATAATGCGAAGAGGGACCATGTGATTCGAAGCAAACCATTCAAGCGTTCTGAGATGATAAACAAAGTTAGCATTCATCGAAGTCTTGAAAATTTTGATTTTAAAATTGTACAAATGAATTATTCTAGAAATTTTGGCGGCCAATCCAATACTTCAATTTGAGTTCTAACTAACACTATTTTGCTCTTAACGTATAACGTAAGATGTATGACAATCTCAATTTTTTTTAGTTATGACACATATTATAATAAAATATGGAGCGGGTTATTAATCAACGGTTATTTTAGGAATTAAATTATTAAAATTTTTGTATAAGATTTGTTTAATATCTTGTCCGCTATTATATATGATTATTTTAATGATTACTAATATCTGATGCCATCGCATAATCTTGTAAAAAAAATTATTTCACGCTGGAGTCTTGAACAGAATGAAAGTAAAATTTGCTTACTGGATCTAGTATTATGTCACCCAATATTTTCCCCGTACCGAATTTAGATTTCACCACAACACGTTGAAAAGCACTGAAAATTCCACCATCGTTTGTACGAATGTACAAGTGCGTAGTTGAATTTTTGGCAATACATCCTTCAATGAGTCCAGAGTCTCCAACATCGTTTAGGGAAAGCCTATAGCCGAAAAAATTACAAAGTAAAGAAAGCGATGCCCCCAATTTGTTTGCAATTGACCATCGCGGATCTGTTATTCTAGAGGGTTTGAAATGAGTTACCGGGTTGAAAATGTTTACAGTCTGGTGCCCTAATATTAAATTAAAGGTGCGTATTAATGCGTTGTGAGCAATGGAAATATAACAGGAAAATACTGAAGCAACAGTGAAGCAAAAACGTTTCAGGCACACTTATGTTGTTCTTAGCATATTGTTGTATTTTCTATATTTCAGAAATGACCCATAATACTTTCTTTAAATTGTCGGTAAATATAGGTTAGATTCTATAGGAAAAAAGCAGAATCAAGATTCCTCATTGAAATTTCAAAGATTTCTATGAAACTTCCATCAAAAGCAAAAAAAAATGGTTTCAAGTGGAGGGTACAGCGTTAGAGCGTTTACAACAGAGTGTTTACATTTTTTGCTTGGTTTCGAAACAAATTTAAAAGTATAAAACAAGCAAAAGTAAATTTTAAAATGTTTTTTGGGCTGATGATGATGATGAATTTTGAGAAATGAGTAGAACGCAACATTTTGTAATATTTTCATACACATATTGAGGTTTTGTAATACCGTACTTTAAGTTTCAAATCGTTTTTAGAAACGAAATGGTTTCGAAGCCGAATGTATCAATTTGTATGGACTGATATTTTTTGGAAAATAATGCGGAGATGAAAAAAACTTATTTTTGCCACAAACGTTCTAAAACCTACAGCGACGTAAACAAATTGAAGTTTAACAAGGTATTTTTTTAAAGTAAGATTTTCATACACTATTGAACCGGACAAGTTGTCTATATTTTTAGTTTGTGCAGTATTGTCCGAGGTTGGCTGGATAAACTTGACGACATTTCCTTGTATTTTCCTAATGGGGGACTTGCCAAAATCATTCACTTTGCGCTCAATAGAAAAAATCTCCACAGGCAGTTTCTTGAGCTGTTTAAAAAAATAAATGCTAGTAAGGTATGTATCTACGGTTTGATTTTTAGGTACGACTAATAGTCGACAATACATATAGTAGTTGCGCCATATTTTACAAATAAGTACGTTTATCATTCGTTATCTATCATTTATCATTATTTTTACAGACTGGTAAATTGGCGTAAGAACAGAATACACAGGAATAGAGATAATTGATATATACCGTGCGGACCAGCTAAAAGAGAACACCCAAAATTGTTGTCACGGCATTTTAAAATTATTTCCAATTATTTTGGAACTATATGAGGGGAATGTGAGACTGACGCGAGGGATTGAAAAGAAAATTTTCAAATAGAGCATTTCGAACTGTGACTTCATTTATGAAGTCACAGAAATTGCAATAATTATGCCCTCATGCTATTAGTAAATAACATAGTTGTTTACTTTGAGGTGTTCTCTTTAAGCATGGTCCTCACTGTATAAATATATATTTTCTATTTAGCATAAAAAAACGATTAGCCAATGTTTAATGTTTCATAGTTAATGTTTAATAAATTTAGCAATACTTGCGGAAAACCATCTTCAGAACCTGATAAATACATTTTTTTTTCAAAGTAAGGTAAAAGGTAAAAAAGGTAAAGAAGCGTTATTTGACATTCCAGCAAAGCGGATGCTCAACATGAAAGGAAAGGATAGGGATAAGGACTCATTAGCATAGATATTGTCACCTATGCAAAAGAGGGCAGACTTCTCGATTCTGACAAAGACTGTTGGGAAACCTGTCGGAAAATAGACACCCTACACCGCTAGACCAGGACCGCCAACTATTTTCAAAGTAAGGACTTATTTAAATATTTAAAAAATTCTAATATCACACTGTGGTAAATCTTACGTTACTCATTATACATATTTTATTACTTAACCCTCACCAACTTAAGATTTTTATTTATTTCAAATATGACATGACGACTCATGTTAATAAAATTATAATAAAAATTACTTGCAAAAGCTATGCATAAGGAAACTTGCAAAATACAACATCTTGCATTCAAAGCAATGTCAAACACAAAATTTGATGTACTTAAATATTTTCAATGTATCAAGGTATACTTATTTGGATTGTGATCAAATTACTGTTTCACCAAGTCACATTACTGACATAAGAAGTTTCTTCAAATAAAAATATTTAAACTTACATTTGGCTGAAGGTATGTGATTGAGGCCGGCCCTGTCACTGATGTACGGACGAATCGGGTGATAAAAATTGGTGTCCAGATGATATTCTCAGAATTACATTCGACTCCTTCCACATTTATTGCAATTCCAGAATTTTTGAATTTCTGAGCAAAATCGTTTTGGGCCGAAAATCCAATTGCAATGCAAAAGTCGTTTTCATTTAGAGTACCTTTCTTGCTCAAGTGTAGCTTTTTATCTTCAGTAACCTCTACTTTGAGGCTGATGGGAAAGTAAAAATTTGGTAAAACACCATTAAAAATAAATTGTAACAAATTTACAAATCGACGCATTGAATATTGTCAATTATTGTTTGCAATGCTTTTCAAATAAGCGATTGTGCGGTGTGCAGATAATTGAGCTCCTGCACGCTCGCTTAGGTAACACCTTATGGTTCGCAACTGTAGCTGCGTTTGGTCTTATTGTAATTTTTTGATAAAATTGTAACATGGAAAGATGTTTATTCTAAAAATAATAAAAATAACAAATTTACACCTACTTCACACAAGGTTTATACATTTATTTTTCAAACCTTTTTTAAAAATTCTCATTAAGCATTTAAGTTGATAAAAAACGTTAGAATTATATGCAACGAGTACATAACATACAATATAAAAAATGTAATTTTTTCTAATGAATAAGAGCTTCTGTCCCACTCTTCTACCCAGCCTAAGAACGGGGGTTCGAATACCCACAAAAACGTCTTCGCTATTGGCCTTCCTCTTAAAGAATTCCCTTCCCTCTGACCATGTGTATGCCCGTATCTCTGTGAGTAGGCAACACACAAAGAGGACATGGAATATACCGGATATGTTTCTCAATTGTCTATGCTAAAGAATCCTTACTACCATAGCCCTACCCACTCCCTTACATGTTGACAAGCCGCTTTGCAGAAATGTCAAGCACCCGCAAATATGTTAGTCCTTTTTTTTAAGTAAAGTATATAATATTTTGTAAGCTGCATATTTAAGTAATCGCAAGTGCGGTATAAAGTCTAAAGTAAATTTTAAGAATATTTCTAGACTCACTAGGTTACTTTTTCTTTGCCTGTACCGTAGGATTCTTTCTCTGCAATTCCAAAGTATTCTTCATTATCGTATGTTGTTCTTAAACAGGATTTGGTAATCTAAAAAAAATATATTAGAATTTTATTGTAGTGATATTTCGTAAGGTGACAAAAGTAGAGTATACAGAATGTCAAATTTAAGTGATAGATAAATTTCAAATTGGAAGAATCTTTGGACCCCAAAGTAAATGTTCTTTGTGAAACTGAGTCTGTTCTGGGCTAATATTTTTAGCCGTTCATTTAAAGGATAAACATTACTTAAAATAAATTCTAACTTTATTTGTCCACAATCAAATTTGATAAACAAAAAATTCTCGTCTTTTTTCATCATCTCTACAAATAAACCGTGGTAAAACGATCAACCAGTAGC
>VYYI01004002.1:0-11083 GCA_021029175.1 Bilobella aurantiaca
GATGCGCAATTTCCCAGCTTGCATTTAGAAGCGTCTATTTTCCTCCACAAGCAACAAAAACTCACATGCACTCAATACCAGAGTTGGGCATGCTCTTTATTTTTAAATTGTTATTTTTCTGCAAGTAAAATGAAGTTGAACAACCTAGAAATCAAAAGAAGTATCATCCCAGACTAATATAGACGTATTTGAATAGTTTTCATTCAAATTGTAAATATATTTAACGTTCATCTTGTTGTTTTTATCACTAGATAAATGGTATGAATTTCACGGGTCTGATTAAAGAAGCGATGTAAAATTAAAAATATGGAATAAATTATAAAGCAATTATTGCAGCTACTTTAATATGAACTGCCGTTGTAATACAGGTATATGAAGTAATTGAATTTGTCAATTCTCATACTGTCATATCGTGAGAATAAAAATTTTGTATTCATATAATTAGTAGTTTTCGAATACTAGAAACATCTTTTACTGTAAGATGACGACTTTTTTTCCTTATAAATTTCAAGTTACTAATGAGGCAATCTCAACAATATTATGTTCACCATATGATTGTAGGATAACTTATTGTTCGGTTTTAAACTTGTAAATATAAGAGTTTACGTCATAAGTTAAAAAAGACAAATAAGACATTTAGCAAATAGAATAAATAGAACAGATTTGAACTGATTACAATTACAATAGTTATATTTAGATTCACAATTTCTATCCTCGGCGCAGAAAAATTATAACCAGTTAACTTAAATTTTGGATACAACATAGTGTGCGATCTCTCATTTTAAAGTTTGGTTTCTAGATAAATAAGAAAATGAAAAATAATTCAAAAATGCTATTTTTATATGAATCCAGAATAAATAAACAAAAGGTAGTCGAATCACCGTTCAAATAATTGCCATTTAAAACTATGTCTTTACCGCAATGAAATATAGATCATATGGTATTGCGTCATTTTACCTTGCTCTCCTTAACCAAGTGATGATCGTTATGATTGAAGGAATAAATGTTCCAATTATAGCAATAGAGTCACAAATGTAGGACAACGCATTATACACGCATATCAAGGCGTATGAGAAAAGCAAATATCGGCTCCTGAGCATGAATGAATTCAAGATATACATTTGAAGAACAGTTAAAGCGGTGCTGAAGCTAATGCTACTTACAGCGAAAACATATATTTTAGCCCGTTTCTTGGGATTTGTGTCAAATTTTGTTGTTCCACGTGCGAATTTCTCTGGAGGAGGTACAATTATATAGATATGCTTAAATGTCTGTAGAATTTGTGACTAATACTAATGCGTGATCACCATACCTAGTGATCGATTAAGGTTGCATAAGCTGTTGATAATGTGCGACAACTCTGAGTTGAAAAACATTAACGTTATTCGCTGCGATATCACACCACTTACTGTGATAATCAAGAATATAGATATTATCCCAATGGATATTGATTCTGCGGTGAGTAGACGGAGAATACAAATCGACATGTTTAAAATGTAAACGAAAAGTGAAACTATGCCAATTATGCGCCTGAAACCGGTTACAGGCACAAATTTATTATCCTTTTTCAATTTTATTTCTATCAACTTGAACTTGACTGCAAACTTCAATAATAATTTTAAAAGGGATATTTCAAGCTTAGTTAACATTTTATTAATAAGATGTAAAGAATAAAGTTGTAATGAAATAAATAAAATTCCGAATTCAACAAATGCAATTACAACCCTTGCTTGCAAAGACATAAACGTGAATAAGTGAAATTCTCGTTATAAATAGTGTGTAGCTTAAATGATAGGCCTATGATTTTGGCAAATAACTACTATCTTAGAAATCATCTTATAAAACTAATGCTTATGTAGTTAATTCAGAGATTCTGTGCCTGTTTTCACATGCAGAAATACTATAATTTCAATAAATGGATTTAATCACCTACACTATAATAATGAGAGCAAAACAGTAATTACCAAAGATTTTGGAAAATTTAATTGTCATCGATTTTGTTCTTAATTAACAGTTGTATTTCATTTTAATTACCATTCTATTGCAGAATTGGGTTAAGATAGCTAACTAATTCTAAGTTGCAAGGAAAACGCCCTCTACATAAGTAAACTCCAACTTTATTAATATGTATTTAATAATCTTAAACCATGTGAAATGTTTAAGAAACATATTTTCTTTTGAAGAGTTAATCTCAAATTCTCCAATCCCCTAATATTGTTCTATATGATCAAATACAAAATTGGTAAAAATTTCATTCAAATCTTTTTAATTTTGAGGCGGCGCCAGCCCGTGAAAATCTGCCACGTAGTCACACGCTATAACTCGTTCAATTTACTATTTAATATTTACAATCTATAAATATTTACCTTTGAAAAATGCTTCGTGGCTTGTTTTTCTTATGGAGTATTAGTAAAAGTATTACTAATTTCTTTTCGCTCAAATTAAAAATTTGAATTGCATTAAAAGCCTCCGACCCTTACTTCGTCTGGCAGCACGATGATAGGGCTGTCCGATTTGTGTTTTTTTTTTCAAATTAAAACAAATTTAAATCAAATTCTCGAAAAATAAAAATTGGGAAAATAGACAAGCCAAGCAACCCCATTATAAGACAGAGGACATTTGAGGGGCTTACAATTATATTTCTAGGTCTCTGTTGACTTGATGTTAGTCAGAAACCTTTAGCATACAAAAGTGAATACCCTCAAATTTTATTGAACGGCTCTCAAATGTCCTCCGCTTTGCGATAATTTCGTTTTTTGATTCTTAGATCAGAGTTAAAATAATGACGTAATCAATCCCCTTAAAACCAGCAAAAGCGGGAGTCTGTCCACAAATGTTGGCAACTCCCGCCATATTTCCAATAATGAATTAATTACCAATAGCCTTGCCATGAATGATGATTTATTAGTATTTGAAATATAAGTTACTCTTATTAAAAGTCAACGAAATACACAAAGTAGTGTTTCGGTGCCGGTGTTTTGTTAAGTTTTCTGAAATTTTTGCAATCATTCTTGTTTCATTCTTGAGTTCTCCTGAGCCGAAAGTTTCCATCGTAGTTGTGTTGTCTGAACATAATTCAAAATGTTGCGAAATATAGCTGAGTTGATCATAAGGTACTGGAAGAGTTGAAAAAACTTTTTGAATAGCAGTTCCTTCCAAGTAAGGATACTGCGGAAGTCTTTCGGCGTCAAGTTTGCCCGGTCTTCTTTGTTTTGCAGTGCAATGAACAAAGCAGTTTTCAATGTTATAAACTTGTATTGGTAAGCAGCTGCTTCAATAAAACGCTGTTGCAATTGTAACAGAGCATTGTTTACTTTGCTGAAAATCGTTGTTCCGTTTTGTGCTTGAAATGTATTTGGCGACAAGTTTAACCCATCTTGAATTGCAATAACCCTTGCAAGCGCTTTCGACAAATCCAAAAATCGATTCGGTTTTTTCATGTGCCTTACACCAGTATACACTGCACACAGAAGGACAGCGGATATGCCAAGCAATGTTGTTACCATACTGTATGGATAAATATTATTTCAAAAGTGAAAATAATCAATTCGAAAAACACAACTTAACGTATTAATACAGTTTGCTAAGTCACACTTAACGCCTTCTAATTTCTGATTGAGTTATATTCAGGAGGAATAAATCCTTTTTAGTTATACTGCTGAAAGTATTTTCATTAGAAAATATTTTTCTATACATGCCCAGCGTTTCCCACACAACTCAATTATTCCAGTTTTTTGTAGAAGTGAATTTGTGGTTCCTGGCGAAAACAGGTTGTCGGCATTGGCATTGGCCTACCCCATCGCAAAAAAAGGTTCCAAACAGGGAACATTTTCTTCTCTGTATAAAAATTCCACCAATTTAGTCTGCCTTTGCGCAAGTGATATTTAAGAAAAACTTTGTTTTTGTTTTCCGCATATTATTTAGCCAATATAGAGATAAACATTTGTATATTTTGAAAATAAAATAAATGTTCATTCTGGCCTCTGTGTCTAGTAATGCTTCGTTTCCATGATATTTCCATGGTTGCTAGCTTATTATTTTAGAATTGAATGTCACTGGAAAGTGAGAGCATTGAAAAGAAGCGGGGAATTCAGTAGGAAAATTCAAGCTAAAATATAAAAACCTAGTTAGAAACCTGTAGATTGTTGTAATTGTTGATTATGTGATTAAAAACAGAACGAAATTTCTGGAATGGTCCGCTGACATGTGCGTAATTACTTTTTCCGAATAATTTTCTCTTGGTTGTCTCGTAGAGGCTTGTAGCGAATACGTTGAGAATTAACTTAGAACAAATAATTAAGAAGTTTTTCTTTCACATTAAGAAGAAATTAATTAGGGCAATACACTTCTAGATAAAATCACATTTGTATTATCAAAGCAGTAGCTCTCAGAATGTTCTAGTATAATAGTATAAAAAATCTGATTATATATTCATGAAATATTTGTGATTTTTTACTGCCGTATTTTTACCTATTCGCTGTCTGTGCGTCAGTGGGACAAAAAGTATTCATACATTTGCTTCTCCCTTAGTTGTGTATTTAAGGTACAAGAATTTACTATTTTTTAAAATCAAATAGGAAAGCAAAGGAGCGCTGCCCGGCAGCGCTCACTTGCTTTTCAAAGCTGAATATTCTGAAGATAAGCCATTACGTCTTAGATTAGGGCAGAGTACCCAGAAATCAAAATTCAAATTCTACTGTCCTGGGACGGGGGTTTCAATACTTATATTATGATAGGCTTATTGTCGTCGTATAGAGATGGTGTAGAAAACATTTTGAAAACATACTTAGGTCATTTCATTCTAATCAAGTTTTAACTTACGGTTCGTGTAGTAATGGCATATTGTATGGTTTATAGAACTTTGTCAATTTGTAAAGTAATTGGAAAATAATTTTTGAAGAGTAAACTTGTACAGCACTTATCCTAAATGTAACATATCGAACGAATTGAATTACAAGCACATAACAGGCTTATTTTGTGTACAATATCTTAATATACCTCATTTCAACTTATGCAATACCTTAATTTCCATTTATTGGAATTCTACCAAGTAGTATAATTACAAAATTACATTTTGTTGGCCATTCAGTTTCCAAACTCAACGTAAATATCAATATTATTTACAGAGTTCAATCACGTAGAATCAATACATTCGTATCCATTCTTGTAGTACAAGTCGAATGACTTAACATAAATTCGTAACAAAAATTTATCTTCGGATAGTCGGTAAGCTTAATAGGCAGTTAAGCTTTCTTGCTAAACTTCAAGGAAAAATCGTGATTTGATACTGTAGAAATTGTTTCTTTTCCAAATCCATACCATTGATTAAAATTTCTTACAAAAAGAATTATTTAATCTTCTCTAAACATAATGTTTTCTACAATTTCAAGGTATAATCCATAACAGGCTGTGTTTAAGCCATTATGAGCTTAAATATACTGAAAATTGACTTTAAAAATTTTTGAATCCATATTAAGGATTAAACAATATCGTTAAATTAAAAAAATAAAATACAAAATTACTTAGTATGTTTATTTTGGGCATCCTCGTCTTCCTCTGTCACTGCGCCCAAAGGTACGTGCAAAAGTGAAGTTCGAATTTTGTGATTGTTTGTCTCCTCTAACATCGTGTCCTGTTTTGGTGGCAGAGTAACTATTACGGTTGGTAACGTGAAATTTCCAGAATGGTTCCATATTCTCGAAGCTCTCCAGGGCGTATAGCCAGCAGAATATCTGTTGAAATTCGACGTGTCGTAGTGCAACGACCCTTTTCCTCGAGAACGTGTCGAATCCCTGTAGCCCAACTCTTCCAAAAAATCTTCCAGAATGGACGATTGTGCCTTTTTGCGACATCTCTTCACGAAGACGACCTTCAAAAATAATTTTAAACTATTAAACTGATAAACTGAGCGTAATTGGCTTTTTTTTATTAGAAATTGGCCACAAATTGAATTTTATAATAATAATATAAAATTAATAGGGGCGGAAAGATTCCTTTGGAGGACAAGAACTAGCTAAACAGCCGATACAAAAATTTTGGTTTGGGGTTTCAACAAAATTTCAAGAGTGTTTAGATTATCTTACCTCATTCAATACACACATAGCCTACAACTATTTTTCAAGGGATTATACTTATTATAATATTATCTCACATAATACTTACGACAAGCACGAGGATTATAATCACAATTGCAACGATGATTAAAATGAAGAATGCTTCGTTGTAATCCACTTTCTCTCCGGGCATTCTATTTGCAACAAACTATTTGAAAATTTTCAATAACTGATGCATTTTGAATGAAGAACTTGTGGGGAGAAGTGTGGTTTTCTAGTAAAATAGGTGAACTGATGACACAACGTCATGCAAATTTTGTTACTTAAGTGAGTAATAACTAAGTCACCAATGAGTCAACGTCAGTGAAATATCTAGGCAAATAAATAAGAAGTAAGTAAATCGAGGGCCTATTGCGGTTAGGTGTTACAAACGGTCAATGTGGAGTGAGGAAATTTCTGGAAATATTGACTCATATGAACTACGCCTCCAATTAATTATGGATTGAAATTACTTCACAAACCTAAACATATTTTGAACAAAATTCTATTCTCAATTTGAACCACCAATTTTACTTTTTTTTTGTAATTCGCGTTGACTTTGTGATCCCTCACAAATTCTAAATTGTACCTGCAATTTTCAACTTGTTTTATGCAAAAGTGAGCGGCGAACGGGAGCACTTAAAATCAATAAAAGAAGAATTAAAGTCCATCTACCTTTCAAATTTGTTCTCTAATAAGTTTGAGTATAAGTTAATTTGAGCAAGTTTTAAGGGCATTACATACAAATCATTCGTGCTTAAAAATAAATAGTTTAGAACAATGTGTCTGATTTTGATTAGATAAGATTGAAACAAAGCACGTATTATGGACAAATGCTTAGTGTTAAAAAATGACTTGGTTTGTTAATTTTTTGAAATCTTGTTTGTTAATTTGTTACTTTTTAAGAAGTTGCATATACTTGTCTTGCATTTATAATTTAATTAATTTAATTTTAAAACAAAATCAATCAATAACATGGTGTAGAATTACATTATCTATATTATAAATCGTCTTTATTGATTAGAAATAATTTCAAAAATTTTACTAGTAGTCTCAAGTTTTACTTCAAGTAGCAAGATACAGAAAATATTTTACTTCTAGTGGTAAGACGTTCATTCAAAACAGTGAATTATTTACTACAATAAATTTAACACTTGGTCGTGTTCCGTCCCGCTCCACTTTGCCTAGAGTTTTGGATTAGTACTGCACTATAAAATTAAACAAATAACTATAAATTAGAAAAATGCACTAGTTTCAATTATAAATGTATGTAATTACTCCATTATAGCAAGTGCAGCCATGGCCTCAACAATGGGTACTGCACGTGGTACTACGCAAGGGTCATGGCGACCCTTGGCTTCTAGGACACCTGAAACACCATCATAGCTACAAGTCGACTGCGCAAGTCCAATTGTCGCCGGTGGCTTAAATGCCACTCGAAAGTAAATGTTTTCTCCATTTGATATTCCACCCTACGTCAAATTTAGCAAAATTTAGAATTTTTAAAGTATTCTTAAAACAATTCCATTTAATTAATGTTCGTATTTAGTTTATTTTTATACTTGTATTCCACCAGAATAATTGGATGTAGTGGACAGTCCTTGCTGACTCGCTACGAAGGGGTCATTGTGCCTTGACCCCTGCATTTCAGTACCCTTGAAACCACTTCCAAGTTCAAAACCCTTTGAAGCAGGGATTGATAGCATTGCATGGGCTAATTTAGCTTCTAATTTATCAAAGCATGGTTCACCCAACCCGGGCGGAACATTACGAATAACGCACGTAACATTTCCACCGATAGAATCTCTTGCAGCTTTCATTTCTAAGATTTTCTAAAACATTCCAAATGATGTAAAAAATTGTAAGTCATCAGTTTAAGTATTAATAAGTTATAATAATTATGCTAGTTCATAATATTAACAAATTTCAGAATACACGAGCCGTATATTTGGGAAACTTACATTTTTCATTAACTGCGCAGCAGGCTTTACTGGGCATCTGCATTCATCTGCATCAACTTCGCTGCGCGTTATTTTGGAAAGAAATTCAGCATGTTTTTCATCAAAATCTAGCGCCACTTCTCCAACAGATGACACAAATGCAACAATTTCAATGTTATAGTGCTTTGACAGGTATATATCTGCAACTGCACCAGCTGCGACGCGGCCAACGGTTTCTCTTGCCGAGCTGCGACCGCCACCCGAGCTTGCTTTGATGCCGTATTTCAAAATGTAAGTCAAGTCGGCATGGGAAGGTCGTGGATACACATCAGTTTCAGAGTAATCTCTCTGGCGCTGATCTTGATTCATAACCTAATTGTTCATCAATATGTTAGTGCAGATTTTTAGATTTTTAATTACTTACGATGTGACAAATTTGTAGTATAATGTGCAACCCAAAACTGGAACAAAACACTTATTTAAAAGTGAGATAAATGATTAATTCAAACTTGTGGCAAAAATTGCAACTAATGAATTCATAAGGCAACAAATTCAAAACTCCAAATTATCAAATATGTTCCTTAAGATTTTCCATTTTTTTTAACGTTGGTTATGCAATCTTGTATGGAATGCAATGTTCTTTAAAATATGATTTACCTGTAATCCTATGGGACTTCCCAAAGTAGTTTCATTCTCAACTCCAGATAATATTATGACAATATCCTTTTCATCTCTCTGTTCAAATAAGATGTAGTATGATACATAAAAGTATATATAAATAAGAATAAGTTTAGTGCAATATTAGTTAGTATAGTGCAAAATTATCTAGCATAGTGCAACATCAGTGTGCATAGTGCAACAAAATTTTGATTTTTAGGCTAAACAAGCCTTTCCTTGGACAAGATAGAATTAAGTGTCGTCCCTTAAAAATTTTATTCCAAATCAAAGAAAATTATGATTAAAATGCCTATGTTTATGCGAGTACTTTTACATTCAATAAAAACAAAATCTCGTTTTGCATTTATTTATGAAAAGCATTTCCTTAGACATGTAATGCACGACTGCAGATAATATAAAATTTGTTTTCTTTTTCAAAACTTACTGGAGTTGTAAGATCGCTTTGTCCTGGGCGACGACGATTTAGTTGCGTTTGTATCTGCGCTTGTGTGAGGCTTAGGCCTGGTGGACATCCGTCCACGATACAGCCCACGGCCAAACCATGTGACTCTCCAAATGTAGTCACCCTGAACAAGGTTCCAAAGGTACTCATTCTCCTTCAGTAATTAAGCTACTGACACTTATTTAGCTAACTACATTTTTCAAAACTTCTATTAGGCTATTGACTCTTGTAATCTCTCTGCATGGACAACTGTCTTAAGTCTTAAGCTAGATGCAGGTCTCCATGTTGACATAATCTCATAATTCCCCTTCTCTTATCAAGTCTCAAGCAAGATGCAGGGACATCATCTCCTGCATTTTGTTTGTTCAAAACAGATATCAACAGGCATGAAATTCTACAGCGTGATTAGGATCATCTTTTAGTTTTTGGGAGGCCCAGAGTCTGAAAACTGGTCTATTCCTGTGAAACGGATTGATGCAGTGCTTTACAGGCTATTTTTTTTATAAACGATACTTTTGGCTATTTTGAAACCAACAGAATTTACCCCACACTCGATTATGCATGTCATTCGAATTACCAATATCATTGCCCATTTTGCGATAACTTTTTTTTTTCGTTTCACCAATTCGTCAATCCGTCTGTGCGTCTCCGACTTAACTCGAAAACGCGTGGACCAAATCTCAGGCAACCTTTTTTACGTTAGACCCCGTGATTTGAAATATGTATTGGGGCGAACGTAAGTGACCATAAAGGGGTCCACAAATACTCGAAATTGGGGAAAGAAATCTATACTGTTTCAGAAAAGGGAATAATTGTAAAAGTACACAAATGTCAAAAAAAGAAGTTGTATCGTTTGGAAGTATACAGAAATTTTTTATTGAGGAACAAGGAATCGTGGTAAAAACCGATCTTACGAAGTAGCGAAGTGTGGGAAGTCCTTGGAGGGTGCTTTAACAAATTATTAATGGTGTGGGTTGCCAACTTCAAATTCAAATTTATTTAATATGGACTCATAATACAGAACTGAATATGTTACTATTAAGAACTTTTTAAGAAAAATTGGACAAACTCCAAAGAGAACTTCATATTTAGGAATGAATAAACCGTGGAAAAACGGTACAACCAAGTAGTCTCATTAGGAATGGTAGAAAAATTATAATCAATATTAGAATAATTAAATAATTTTATTTAGATATTTTTTCCAAATTTTTAAATGTGGTCGTTTTGTGGTCGAGGATTTGTTACCGGGTTAAGTAAAGCTCTGAGGTCATTAAAACCATCATAACATTTTTCTTTATGCAAATGTAGAGTTTGACCTTGAAAGGTCATTTTGAGGTCAAAGGGTCATTTCCGAGTAAAAGGGTCCCCTACAATCTTCGGGACCATCATAACTATATGTTTCATACAAAACTAGAGTTTGACCTTGAAAGGTCATTTTGAGGTCAACGGGTCATTTTGAGAGTCATTAATGGGTCACAGAGAAAAGTGTCCTATACAAAAGTTGCTCCCCTTTATAAGATGAACAACTTTTGTAAGGGTCATTTTTCATGTTGCAATAATATCCCTTGACATTGACCTTTGACCTTCGGACGGCCGGACGGACAGACACAACGATAACATAAAGTAGTTAACACTACTTAATAAACGATGGTATAGCGGTTACTACCAAGTAGTGTCAATAGGGATGGTAGAAGAATTATAATAAACCGTGGTAAAACGGTCAACCAGTAGCGGAAGTAGGAAACTTAGAACTAGAAAAATATTAAGATTAGACTAGAAAATAGAAGTCTTGCTTTTCAATAGCCCATTTCCAAATATACAAGGCGAGTTAGGTCATCAGGATCATCATTACTTGAAAGTTTGAGAGTTTGACTTTGAAATGTCATTTTGAGGTCAAGGGCCATTTGGGGGTCATTTGGGGGTCAGAAAGA
>VYYI01004003.1:0-11082 GCA_021029175.1 Bilobella aurantiaca
GTGGTCATCGCATTTGTTTAGAATATTTTTTTGAACATTAAAATTAAATTCTTACCATCAAAATGTTAAGATAAGCCAAACTAACCCCCTTTGTACGTCAGAAAAACACGGAAAGGTAGGTTAAAAACCCATGCATTATGGCGTGTTCGTTTTGACATAAAATAAAAATGATACAAGGATAATGACTGATTCCGGTTGTTGTCCAGTGTTTCCATTAAATTGAAGAAAAATGACATACATGGTAAATTTAAATGTATTTTGTCTCCATGTACAATCTTATTTTACATTCCAGCAAATTTTTGCAATGTGTTATCAAACTAGACGATATAATTTTTTGTTTAAAAGACCTAAAATTTTTCTTTACACTGTGGCGGTTTTGTTAGGTGGATATAACATGGTGCAATTTTGATACACTGGAGTTCAAGTTGGGAGCATTGAATAAAAGTAGTGGAAAGAGTCATACAGTAAAAAGTGTAGGGTAAGATATACTTAAATTTAACAGAAGGGTCTTAGTAATGAAGAATCGATTAGAGTATAGTTAATGTGAAATTAGGTCAAATAGATCGGCAATATGAAGAGCCATCTGTCCTTGAGAATGGTGCTGAGATGAGTCGTTAAATCTTGGTGTGTAGTTAATGTGAAAGTAGGTCAAATAGATCGGCAATGTGAAGAGCCATCTGTCCTTGAGGATGGTGCTGAGATGAGTCGTAGTTATTTTTTAAGTCAGACGGAGGTAAACAATTTCATTTCGGTGGAGAAAGATGTCGTCGATGCGTTTAACAATGTACAGCTTTTGTGCTAGATGAAGGCGCAGCAACAGTCACCTGAATTTATACAATACTTTTTTCTTCGGCGCGAAGTGATGCTGCCGCGACTTTCATCGGGAGTTTTCTTAATATTTGTACACGTTTTGAAAGTAGGTCAAATAGATTGGCAGTGTGAATAGTCGTCTGTCCTTAAAGATGGTGGTGAAACGGTAGTAGACAATTTGCATTTCGATGAGGAGAGATGTTATCGATGCGTTTAACAATGTAAAGCTTTTGTGCTAGATAACGGCGCAGCAGCAGTCACCTGAATTTATATAATACTTTTGTTCTTTTTCGGCGCTAAGTGATACTGCTGCAACGGTCATCGGGAGTTTAATAAATGTACATGCTTGCAGTACGTTGTTATGTGTATTCGGTAGATCGGGATATAATTTTGGTGCAGTGTTTTGGTGCGTAGAAGTTAAAACTCCTTTTTGTGTCCTTTTTGTGAAACTCCTTTTTGTGAAACAAAGAAGCTTAAGCTTCTTTGTTGTGCGTAGTGTTGGTTGTAGATTCCAATGATTGATGTTCTAACAAAAACTGTTGCAATAAGTATTTGGAGAACAATAAGTACAGTTAATAGAAAAGTGGTTTGAAAAATTGAAGAATAGGCCTAATTATGGGAGAGAGAAAAAAGAGATGTTGGTAGGAGCGCTTCCCAACTCGAACTCGTCTCTCTGTATTTAGATTATTTATAATAACTAATTATAAGATACCAGTGACTTGACACAGGAATGGCCCCAAAGGAAACGGAACGGGAGCAATTCGGACGAGACCAGTGAGTTGCAGCTAGTGACAGTCTGGAACCATCGGACTTGTCCTCAAACGAGGTGAGTGACAAGGGCTTAGGTACGTCCTGAGGTGCGCACCAAAGGGGCTCTCCCGAAAGTACTCCCTGATATACTATAAGTATTAGATTACTGCTACTGACGGTGCAAGGCTATTTATACCTAATAGACTACATGCTAAATGCTCCGAATTGCAAGTAAGAACAATGGTAAAAATCCCATAACAAACAGTTATTAACTTCGGAGGCTAGTCTAGACTGTTCATGACTTTCGCGTTACTTTTTGAGACGTGTGAGCTACAAATACATTTTTGCGACTACCTCAGATAATTGCCTTCTCTGGTGATCCGTCTGTTTTGTCCACTCTTTATAGCTTTGTGATTGATTAGTGCCAGTTCGAGGTTATTTCGTCTTTTCAAGTTATCAAAAACGCCTCGACGAAATTCGGGGCGTTTAGCTGCTAAGCCAAAACGAATTTGATTGGTCGACGCACTACGATGGCATTAAGACTGAGCTACGAGAGCATCTGGCCAATCCAATTTCTTATTTGCTGACGCAATTAGTGACTGTCGTCCCTGCCCCGTATTGGACAGAGGGCGGCTATTTTTAAATTTTTATATATTTTATAAACTCTGCATTCAAACTTGTATTCAAAGCAAAATTGTTTCAACGCCAATAAGCCTTTTGAGGTTCAAAAGTAATAGTTACCAATATTACATTACATTGTTGTAGTCATGACTACAAAAGTTGTTCCTTATTGGTCTATGAAACTTTATTTAATCGTTTATCCGCCCACCGGCCTCAAAATTTTCCGTGACTTTAAATGACAAAAGGGCTTTTCCTCTTCGTTCAGGAATGAGTCTTTCACCTGAAAATGACATTTTATGTTTCCGTTTTTGGTAGAAGCAAGCAGTTAAAATGGTACAATGGCCAAAGAGGCCCGTTTTACTCAAAACACTTTTTTTAATGCTTTTGTATGATTTGTATAGTTTCTCCAACTTCCTTTCCTTGAGTGTACTGTTTCAATATTGTTTAACCTTCATCTTAACCAATTTGATGTACAAAATTATTTGAACTCGCTCATCACAAGAAAATGGTAACTACACTCTACCACTATATTCACATTCCAAATAAATGACCGTGACCTAAATTCGCAAGTTGCATAATAATATCTACGTCATCATTTGTTGTTTTTATGGCAACTTTGATCCTCCATTTGCAATTTCCGTGAATCCTGCGTGTTGCTGCTAATTAGCATGTCTGCTGCTTTCTCAGCGATAGCAATTACCGGTGTATTTGTATTGGCGTTTGTATTAATTGGAATCACAGATGCGTCGGCAATACGAAGACCTCTAATCCCGTGCACCCTAAAAGCGAAACGTTTTTGGGCGAAATATTTATTGTTCTAAAAATGTAAACAAGTTTAGCAATTTTTGACGAAAATATGCTTACCGCAGCATTGAATCCACCACCGAACTCTTCCGATCTGCACCAAGTCCCATTCGACACGTGCCCACAGTATGACACTGCGATGTCGCAGATTTTTTAATATAGCAATTCCAATATGATGCACTGTTCACTTTGAACCGAGTGCCACACTCGGCATCAACAGCTTGCACTTTCCCAATGCGTCTCATCCTCCGCGTCCGTAGAATTTGGTGTGCAAATATTAGTCCTAGAAAATGTATAATTATCAAATTTCAAATTTATGCATTCTATACTTTGTATATACTTTTCAACTCAGCGACTCATAACTTAATATATTTTTTTTCAAAATAACGTTTACATGAAAACAAATCCTGTAGAAGTGCAATGTACACATTAAACGAACACGGACTCGATACAAATTAAATAAGTCCGTCCAAGGAGTAAAGGAGTTCTAATCTGTTGTCCCCGTAACCACAAGGACAGGTTTGTTTGGCTAGTCTATAATTTTAAATGAGGCAAAGTGGCAGTACAGCCCAGCGTTTTCACTTCCAATTTTGCTAAAAATTCTTGAGTACTACTATTGATCCAGAACAGAAAGACTTTTCTTTAGAATCCCATTCGTAACGTTAGAAGTTTGCATGGAAAATAGTTCTGATGATTTAGGTAACGTTAAAGCTCAATTGAATTCGTAAAATTGCACCCACGCCTTCCGTTGGCTAATCAAAAACTATGGCTATAGGAATTATGAAAACAACTTGTAAATTTTTTGTTAACTTATTTTGTACTTGCCTTCTCTTAAAATTCTTCTGTTGCTTCTACTGTTCAAGGCCTTGTTATTTATTAGAGCCAGTTTAACATTGTCTCTTGATCCCATCCGAAATGCCGTTGTATTAAGTTTCAAGCTGCCAACAAGGGCTCGACTAAATGTCGGCCGAGTGGCGCTCGTCTCAAAACAAATTGAATTCTTCGGAAATTCATATTTGCATTGTAATCCATGTATAAGAATATCCGGCCAGCCTGATTCGTTCTTCGCATTTGCTACAGAAGATGCAATTAGGGCCTGCGGACCTACAGCGTCCAACAGAAGTCCGCTTTTTCCAAATTTAATAAACTTTTCAAATTCTGTTTCTGTTAGAGTTTCTTTAGCAGTGTCGTGTGCCGCATTTGGAGTGAATGGTAGCGTAGTAGCTCCAATGTGATCCTGCAAATATTTGCCAACTGCGGGTAGGTTTAATTTAACTTTGATTCTTGCCCTGCGTAACATTCCTGCGGGCCCTATTCCAGACTTAAAGAGTAGAAGAGGTGTTCCAAGTGCACCGGCACTGACAATCGTTTCTTTTGACGCAAAGGCCTTAAAAGTTTGTCCATGCCGAAAATATTGAACACCAATAACCCTGTTTTTTGAAATTAGGAGCCGTTTTACGGTGGCGTAGCGAATTACCCTGAGGTTCTTGCGCCTGAGTATTGGCAGCAGGTATCCTGTGTATGTACTTACGCGTCGGCCATGCTTCCGAGTTACCTCTTTGGGAGAAAATTCTAGTTGAAGGAAGATTATATTAAGAAAATATTGTGTTAAATTTATGTTACAAGCAAATACTATTTTCTTTTTTACGCCGAGCCCGTCCTAGAACAGGAGATTTAATGTTTTACAATCCCCCTCCATCTAACCGGTCATGAGTAAACCGTGCGTCCATGCAGCACCTGCACATTCGATTAATCAACAACTCGTTAAAATTCAAAACCATGTTGGAAAATTAGAACTGTCATTTTGGAAAGTCTAAAATTGCATTATGTTAGCCGATTTTACTGCCATCTAATAAACTTCCCTCCATATTTCTAAAAAAAAAAAAATTGCAATTTGCTATGGGATTATAATTTTACTGTGCAGGTGCTACTGTGACGAGCGGGATTATGCTTTTAATATAGCAATGGAGCACTGCCGTGTTACACGTTTTTTAATACTTAAAAGTATCAAAAGTAATACGGTACCCAAATTTGAACTGGGTTTAGGGGGGGGGGGGGGGNTTAAAAGTATCAAAAGTAATACGGTACCCAAATTTGAACTGGGTTTGGGGGGGGGGGGGGCTGAAATGTGACAATTGAGTTTGAAGTGTAAGTAAATACTTAAATTAACAAATATTAATCTATGAATTACCGCACATAAAAATCTGACATTCAATAAGTATAGTGCTTGTATGCCTTGATTTCATTATCATTACCTATCTGTTGGGGACCATTGGGATCTCCATACTTGTAGCCAAGCTCAATAGCCGCAGCTTTCCATGCGGACGAAAAAATGCTTGAATCTGTTTCGACTTGTATTGGACCATTTTTTCCGTGTTGACCTTATTAGAACTCAATTTAAAAACTTTACTTACAGGAAACTTTTGTTGTTTTTAGCTTTATACTAGTTGAAAATTCGATGGTAAACATACCATTTAGCGACCAAGTTCCGGCATAGTTTTCCGATCTTTTGAAATATTTCAGCAACTCCTCATACTTCCAACTTGTGTCATTGACAATCTTAGCCCAGTTATCGAAATCACGCCTGAGAAATCATACTTGCTTTAAGTTAACAAGCAATCAATACACGGGTTTAAAAAATATTGTATTAGTTACGGATGTCCTCTATTGTAAATCAAAGCATTGTGTGACCCTGAACCGCCAAGCATTTTTCCTGCACTATTATTTAGCGTCTAAATTGAAAAGAAAGTTTAGTTTTACAGAAAAAATATTCTGAAAATTGTCTTTGTCTTACCCGATTCTGAAGGTGCTTCTGCGGAACACTTTTGTAGTGGTAGTTTATATATTTCGAAGTTGTCACTGCTATAACGAAACCCGGTACAGAAGCTGCCGATGGTGGATCGCCCCCAGCTTCCAGCAATAAAACTTTAAATTGTGCTGAGAGGCGATTGGCCAATACGCAGCCTGCGGTTCCTCCACCAACTATGACAATAGTTTACAATTTATTATATCGATGTAATGAGCTATGAGAAAACCAACATGAT
The DNA here is from genome assembly GCA_021029175.1 of Bilobella aurantiaca. Classification (NCBI taxonomy): domain Eukaryota; kingdom Metazoa; phylum Arthropoda; class Collembola; order Poduromorpha; family Neanuridae; genus Bilobella; species Bilobella aurantiaca. The sequence continues at coordinate 6,030 of VYYI01004003.1, forward strand.
ATAAATGTGCAAAAGTTACCTTGCATCAAATAAACAAGGTGGGGTATTCAAACATACTTATGCTAATTTACTTACAATTAAACGGTTTGTCGGAAAAGACTAAAAAGTATTGAATATATTTTTGCAAACAGAAGTAACATGTACAATTTGAACAATTGGAACAATGAAAGCGAAGATATAAAAATGCTATAATTTGTATGTGCAAATCTGAATTACTTTATACAACTCCTATTTGTAAACAACTGTGTATGTATCCCTGAAACGTATGCCGGAATTTAAAAAACAACATCATTCATATAATTAACAAGATGATTGAAATAGGTTTATTGTAAATTAAATTTCGCAAAATCATGTGTCAGATAATGTTGCATGCTAAATCCAAAGTTGTTAGGATTTGAAGTTATCATCATAATATGAACGTACTATAAACTAGTCTAGCTCTATTTTGTATCCACTGTATTCTGTCCAATTCTACTTTGCGTTAACTAAGCATATCACGGAATATTTCCTTTTACTACTTTTTCAAAATCAAAATTACCTATTACGAAGTCGAAGCTATTTTGCATAGGAGGCTTCTCGCCTTGAAAGGTCACTCGATCTTTCTGCCGAAGATAATCGGCCTCCAATTGTAAAAAGTACGGCAATGCTGTGTAAACAGCAGAACCAAAAGATGTGGGCTTCATTGTTCAAGAGTTGTTGTATAAGAATCAGGAAATATTAGTCAAATAGTCAGCCGCATGTTGGCACATTACTTATGCATTCATAGATTTGGTGAATTTAAATAGATTCATGCATTTGCCCACACAATATTCAAACTATTGTCATGACATCTGGGCAATACTACAAGTAGCATTCAATGATTTATTCTAACCGAGTTAGTAAAACTTTAGTTTAAAAGCATAAAAACTTAAATTATTGGACTGGTTTAATATACAATTGTCGCCTAAGGCCCGTAGTCCGGGGTTTAGATCCCTTGTCCTAACTTGGGTAGGTGCCGAAATTTAATCCCGGCACCAGCACAGTAACCAGCACAGTAAAAAAGTGGTGGTGTGGTAGTGGTGAGTGGAGGCCTGGAACGTTGCGGTTGTGGAGGTTGCACATGGGTGGGGATGACTACGGTGGTGCTCAGCCTCTGCCTAAGGAAGGGGCTCCTCGGTGGTGAACCCCACGTTCATTGCCTAGCAGAAAGTCCATTAGCTTCAGACCTCGGAACTTCCCAGTCAACTCACAGGCCGAGACTACCCTCCCCCATTCACTAGCGCACGCAAACATTAGCCAGGCTTATAGGTGAATGTCAAAGAGCATAAAATGCAATTGTCAACACCTTCTTTAGGAGCCACAAACCCTTGAAAAAGATTACACTTTATCCGCAAATCGGCAGTGGGGTAGGGCAAAGACGCGGCTTACAACGCCTCCATATGAGTTCATGCCATTATGTAGACAAAATAATGTCGAAAAAATAATGTAGACAGTAAAAATGTAGACACTGTAATAATGTCGACACCGTAAAATTGTAGACACCGTAATAATGTCAACATCGTAATAATGTCAACACCTTAAAAATGTAGACTCCGTTATAATATGGACATTAACAATCTAGAAACTTGAAAAATGTAGACAAACAAAGAAGAATTAATATATTTATTTCAGTTTCATAAAGATAAATGGATGGCGTCATCTCCTATGACCTTGGTTACAAGTTCCTATATAAGTTCTTGACAAGTAAAAAGTAACACTGCCGCTCAGTCGAGTGGCTAAAACAGGAAATTTTTTCCGCGGGGCTTGTGTTCGCTTCCCGCCGTGGGCAATTTTTTTTAATAATTCTGTATAATTAATAAAATAATTATTAATTATGCAATTTTTTTAAAAATCGTCAATTTAAATTTATAAACAAATAATTCAAAAAAGAATACCTTCAAGGTCAAACTCTAGTTTTGCGTGAAACGAAAAGTGATAATGGTCCCGTAATCGTAGGCCCCCTCTTCATCCGGAAATGGCCCCTTCACATCAAAATGACCTTTCAAGGTCAAACCCTAGTTTTGCATAAAACGAAAAGTTATGATGGTTCCGATGATCTAAAACGCCTTGTATATTTGAATATAGACAATTGACTTCTGAAAGGCAAGAATTCTATTTTTTAGTTTAATCTTATTATTTTTCTAGTTCAAAGTTTCCTACTTCCGCTACTGGGTGACCGTTTTACTACGGTTTATTATTATCCAATCTCCAATATTTTTTCTTGCGTAAATTAGAATAGGGTTAGCAAACTTTAATAAAGTCAAGACTACCCAAATAAGCCCACAATAGGGAAGGGAGACAAATAAATAAATATAATAATAACAAATAAATAATAAAGTTAAAACCCTCCTGTCCTAGGAGAGGCTTTTTGGCTAGTGTTTTATATTACGCTAAGAACAGCAATAAAATTGCTTTATAAATGCACGAGAAATCATTGCATTAGAAACAAGAAAAATAAATACTTGTGAAGAACAGGAAAATTCACAGTTATTCCAGATTCAAAATGAACGCTACAGAAAAGAGTCAATAAACCATAATTCTCCACAGTAATTGCCTTGCTTTTGTGGTTGGATTTTTGGTCTCTTGAATTTATATTATGTTTTTAAGCTATTGCTAGTAACCAGTAATTTTGTGAAGTATAAAGTCTAATCTTAAGTTAAAAATTATTTAAAAACGTAGAGTTTCTTGGTCACAGATGTGCAGATGTTTTGTGTAAGCCGCTTTTATTTGTGGTTACGTACATTGGTTGCGTCGCCGCGAAGTTTTTTTTGTATGTTCTGTTCTTCGTTGTACAGGAAATGGTATATACAATTTACTACAAGGTTCTACTAACCAATAAGTTTCTCGGTTCGATATGACAAATAAATATTGAACCAACACAAATCCCATATATCAATTTTATATTTAAAATATATTAAACTTATAAATAAGTACAACTCTAAAATAATTAAGTAAATTATTTATAAAAACGTGTCCTTGCTTGTTCCATTTGTAGTTTATTATGTTTAAAGAAAATATCGTATCTTTGTAACATACAATATGTACAAACCGTTGTGACACGTTGATCAACGGCATATTCTTCAACTTACATCATGTTTAGGGTTGATGTCAACAAAGTAACCTTTTTGTAACCTGCGTCATATTGGGGTATATTGGCGAATTAGCATGTCTGCTGCTTTCTCAGCGATGGCCATTACTGGGGTATTTGTGTTGGCGTTTGTATTAATTGGAATCACAGATGCATCGGCAATGCAAAGGCCTCGGATTCCGTGCACTCTAAAATTTTAATTTTTTTGTGCATCTTTTCACATTGTTCTGCCAATGTATAAAATGTAAGTACAACTGTTTTTGACAAAAAAAAGGACTTACCGCAATTTCGAATCAACCACCGAACTCTTCCGATCTCCATTAAGTCCCATTCGACACGTGCCGACAGTATGATAACTCGATGTCGCAGATTTTTTAATATAGCAATTCAAATATGGGACACTATTCACTTTGAACCGAGCGCCACAATCGACATCAACAGCTTGTAGCTTCCCAATGCGCCTCATCGATCGTGTCCGTAGAATTTTGCGAGCAAATCTTAGTTCTACAAAGTTATTAATTGCCATAAATTCATAGTTATACATTCTATTTATCTATTCGTTGAGATTCATAAGTTCATAATCATAGCAAGCTTTTCAAGAGAGAATGTTTTGACGGTAACAAATTTATGTCTCGCGAGTTTGGTGTTTGGCAAGATATGTACAAGTAGAATTTTTTTTTTTTTTTTTTTGAGATTTATTTATTTTATTCAGTCATTGTATTGCAATTAAATTGTCACATCATGAAGGCACCCACAATAAGTGGTCTTACACCTACAAGATTATAATTTAACATTTTTGTAATTGCAGCATTAATTGAGTAATAATAAGTTTACAGTTTGTGTAAAGTTATGGATTTAAAGATAAAATTAACCTACAACTTAATAATCCTGAGAAGGAGTTGTTAAGTGAGCATAGGCTCACAATTTACAATTTACAATGTTCTCATTTCCAAGTTAAACGAAAACGTCCTGGTAATAGAGCAGTTCTAAAATTGTGTCCCCATATTCAAGGACGGGTTTGTTTAATATGTGGAAAAGGGGTATTACTGCCAAGTTTTTCCTGCAGAGTGCAAATTTGTTCTTGGTTCCCATCCATTAGGTTAAGGGTTTACATACAAAGTAGTTATGATTGTTTAGTTCAAGTAAAAGTGCACTCAATTTTGTAAAATTGCAACCACATAGTAGGGTGTATGGGGGGTGTTTAACCACCAAATCTCCATGTTAAACCGATATGAGAAAAAAACCCTTTTTCCACCCACCCTGAACCTCTCCTAGCCGACCCCTCAAAGCCGACCCCTCAAAACCTCTCCTAGCCGACCCCTCAGAGCCGACCCCTCATCCTAAACCGCTCCTACAGGACTATGAAATTCTAATTTAACTTTAAATAATTGTTTCTATAAATATCCTAAACCGCTCCTACATGACTTTAACTTTAATGTAAACCTCCCCGTAATGCACTATATGACATGTACATATTCTATCATGTCTATGTTTTCTCACATGATCAGTAAACAATCGATGACTTCTATGACCTATATGATTAGTGATCTCTATGATCAGTGACTATTGGCTGCCATCCTGAATCCTAAATCTTGTATATTGCATACTATGATAAAGGATTTATAATGTTGTCATGGCAACGGGGACGGCGGGCAGGCAGGCAGGCAGGGACCCCTCCCCTCCCCAACAGTCTCAAACGTATAGGACTATGCTTAGCAGTCGATGACCCATATGACCAGTGATCTTTGTGACCATTGGCTGCCATCTTGAATCCTTAGTGTAAACCTCCTAGTAATGGACCATATGACATCACTGACGATGACCTCGAATTCTTTGCATATGAGAACCTTTATGTAAATGACGTAAGAGTTAACGATTACTAGTATGTTCATTATACCTTGAACCTCCCAGTACAGGACCACGGTGCTGACAGTGACCTGACGATTT
>VYYI01004004.1:0-11081 GCA_021029175.1 Bilobella aurantiaca
ATGTGTCTAAGGCATTGCCTTATGTGTCTAAGGCATTGCTTTATGTGTCTAAGGCATTGCTTTATGTGTCTAAGGCATTGTTTTATGTGTCTAAGGCATTGCCTTATGTGTCTAAGGCATTGCTTTATGTGTCTAAGGCATTGCCTTATGTCTCTAAGGCATTACCCAATGTCTCTAAGGCATTGACCAATGTGTCTCACGCATTGCCCAATGTGTTTCAGGCATTCCCAATGTCTGTAAGGCATTGCCTGTCTCAGGCACCCCGTCGGGCTCATTTGGCTTATTAATTAGTTAATTAGTAATTATCAAACTCTATTTAACATAGAGCTAGGAATCATTAGAACTAGATTTACAAATGCCAAATCCCGATCAGCTGAGCGATTTCTATTTCCAGCAACGCGGCCAATCAACGATCTGCACCGCTAAATCTTATTTTCAATTCGTAATTCTTTCATTTCCAAATCTTCAAAGCCTTTACTCACAGTCAAATTTTCCAAATTTTTTTAAATTAATTGAGCAGACGCTTTCGGCAGCGATTTCAGCGTCTTTCTCCAAGGAGGGCAAAAACTAAGTTAAGATAGGAATTGACCCACAATCCAAAATGGTTCACAGGTTGCAAATTCCCAGCGATTCCCAAAGAGTGCGCTTCGCATCACTGATCGCGGCTGAATGGTTTTCTGACGCTAACAGCCGCTGGAACCTACTCGTTGGAAACGTTGACCAAGTATACCGAAACTAGGCTTAAGGGAAATCTTTTTAGAATGACGCGTCTCAATTTCAGTGTAACCAAACATTTTGGCCGGATTCAGCGTCACAAGAACGCTGCGCACTTCCTGGAGTGAACCCAGTTGATGCTGCAGCGCGTATAGAATTTGAAAACAAGGTTGTTCGACACAGATTGAATTCAGCGCTTAAACACAGCGGCGCACAACTGATCCATTCGTATGTTGTACATTTAAAGTTACGTATAATTGTTTATTTACTACCTAATACTATTACTAATTACATAATTAGTAAATAATTAATAATCAACAGTAATTACCAAAATTAGAAACCACGGTGAATCTATAAGAACACTATAAACTTGTAACTTTAGAAAATAAAAAAAATTAAGCGGCGTAAAAGTGATGTACTGCCTAAAAAGTAAGTCTCTCGATTTCGAACAAATACAAACGCTCATTTCAAATCGTAATTGAAATTTTCAAAAAATATGAGAATATTTTTTAATCATTTTTTTTTTGGATAAAGGAATACCAATTTTTGTCAATTCTATTTATTTTTCAAAAAAAGTCTGAAAAAGAAAAATTTAGTTTGACGAGACTCGAATCAGCGCTTGGCAGAGATTTTCACTGGAAGTGAAGCGGACGCACGTCACAGGTTGTTTGAAGGCAGTAGAACAAATTGGCGCTGATTGCAAATCGCTGAATACATGCCTTCGATCCTAATTATTCCATGCCCACATCCCAAGACATTTTTCCACGAGCAATAAAACTCCAAATCGCGATAAATTTTCAGCGTCATAGAGAATTAAGAGAAAAAGTTGATTAGGCGCTTTGGATTTTTGAAGCGATTCTTGATGTTGTGCTTTTCAAATCGTAATTAGCTTCCAGGACCAATTCCAGTGATTCCACGTTGCGTTTCTTTATATCAGCGATTCAAATGATGGTAGTAGTTGATTCAACGATGTATCATGATTCGCTTCATCGGAGCACAATCCGCCAGATTCGTTTGTCCAATAAATTAACGTTAGTTAAATTAGCAAAATAAATAGTTAATTATCATTTAGTAAACATTGAACAATTTAGTCCCCACTTAATCCAGTTGTACAAACCACTTATCTAGAACACTTTGGTGTAATTTCTCATTCGAAGATTTTCGTCCAGGTGCGTTTTGTATTTACTTATTACTTTTTTTTACTTCCGTTTCTATTTCCAGCGATTTCAGCAATCAGCGCTCTGCAGCGTTTCGTACCATTGCTTTAAAAAGAACAAAGACAAAATACAAGCCAAACAAATAATTAATTTTACATGAAGAAAAATCTGAAACTCACACGAGAATCAAACAGAAACAAATATGAAACCTAAAGCTGAAAATAAATTCTCGTGAAAAAATACTCCATATGGCATTGAAATTTAAAAATTTTTTTGTTTCTTAATTTCGGCAATAGTAAAAATTTCGCCATTTTGGTATTTAAATTTTTATCTACAAGTAAAATTTTCAAAAGTAAAATTACAAGTTCAAAGTTAATTACAATTAAAATAAAAATCCCAATTAAAATATTTTTACTTTAATCAATCCTCACCTGGATAATTCAAGAATTTCTTCACCCTGCAGCTCTCGTTTAATTTTTATATCCTTATTTTTTTCTTATTCATAACCACATTTTCCAATTTTCAAAAAAATTTGAAATTTTATTCTCAAAATATCCTTAGCGTCTTTCAGCAATGAAAGAACTCTGCACAGCTCTCGGATAGATGAGCTGCATCTAACACAGTAGATGCAGTGGTGACCCAAGCGCTTTGCTTCTGAGGAAATTTTAGATTTGATTTAGATCAAACAAATTGATAATATAATTTCTAAAAAAAATCTTATCAATTAAATGCTTAATTTGTAATTAATTATTAGTAATTGATTAATTAATAATTAAACATCAATCAAAACCATTCACAAACAACTTTTCCGCCCTTTGTTCTAAATAATTAAAAAAACTTAAACTTAAGTGACGAAAACGGTCTTTTTGGACATTCATTTTCAATGATGAGAACCGAAGCGTTACCGCCATTTTGCCTCAAATAAGCGTCTTCTCTCAGCGATACAAAAACGCTTCGCTCGAAGGAAGGGAACACGGTTAATGCAGCAGGCACCAGTGCGTCATCAATTCGAAAATTGAGATTATATGAAAGTCCAAAAAAAATTCCCGAATCAATAATTTTAAATAGTAAGTTTACCTAAAAGTAAAATTTTAAACTACAATTAAAATTAATTAAATTAAAAATTAAATTATAATCACGATTAACATTTAACTTTCAAAGACATTAAACATAATTAAAACATTTCCTAATACCTCACACCAGGATACTTAAGAACTTTCTTCTATCTCCCTTTATCATCTCGTTTCGAAATTTTGAAATCCTTAATTTTTTTTATTCAACGTCAAATATTCATAAACAAAATTCAAAATTATGAGGATTAGGACTCGAGGAGACTAATAAGCTAAAATTTGAAATTTCAGCGATTACTGTAGCACTCAAAAATAGTTGGCTGCTTGGCTCATAAACAAACTCAGCTTAAATAATTTTGTGATGATCCATTTCAATCATAGTTAAACTAAAAACTAATTGACAAATGGAAGAAAAATTATAGTTAAAGTACATTAAATTTCAAATTTTTTAACAAATATTTCTAATTCCTAATATCCATTTTTTTACAAATAATGTAAAGCTATTCCTTCATATTTTAAACGATAATTGCAAAATCCAGCGTCGATATCGCTTCCAAAATATGAAAATCGCTGAAGAAATTATATTCTGAAAAATTCATGATCAAAATTATGCAACTTGAAAACAGGGTAATCGGGATAAGAAAAACCTACAAAATTTCTGACGGTGTTTGAAAAAAAAATCAATTATTTCCAATCTACAAAATTGCCAAAATTTAGAATATGGAATTGAAGAGTTAATTTTGCCTGAACGCTAATGGTTAAAATTAAACTACAATTAATATTCAATTATAATGAAAACTTAACTATAACTACTAGAACTGAAAGCATTATTAACACATTTTAAACTTAATTTACAATTAAAACCTTTCATACATTCCGAACCAGGATAATTCATAACTTTTTTCAACCTGTCACTCCAGATTTCAAAATCCTTAACTTTTTTAATTCAACCAACGTCAAATTTTCAAGTTTTTTCCAAAAATTTCAAAATCTTATTCTACAAAGAACTAAACAGTCGGTTTCAGCAGCGATTTGAACCCAGTTCCGTTCCCTTCGCCAAAGAGGGCAACAAGTAGGCACAGTTAGCAGTGTCTCAGCGATTCCCAGACCGTGCGCTGCGAATCGCTTATTACGGCTGAAATTTACAAGTGAATCTTAAATAGGTGCTAGCAGATAGCTTAAGACATCCTAAAATTAGCTTTTAGAAGATAGCTTAAGAGCAAGAAAAAACAAGTTGAAGCTTATTGCAAATCGCTGAATCGCTGGTGTTGAGCAGACAAAACAAAACTTTCAGGCTAACAATGCCTACGAGCTAATGCAAAAGTAACGTAACATGACAAAACCCTGCAGAAGGCGTTGAAATTCGAACGTTTCCACAATCTTCTATAGCCAAAAGTTGACAATTTTAAATTGTTCTTTTGCCTAAAAAAGTAAAAATTTCTTCAAATTCAACAATTATTACTTTAATACAAGTAATTAGTTAATTACAATTAAAACTTTAACAAAATTAAATTTAATCACTATAATCTAATCACAATATTTCATGATCACTCTTATTAGGATAATACAGAAATTTCTTCAACATGCCACTTTCTTGTAAAAAAAATTTCGGCGTTTGCCGCCATTTTGACTCGGATCAGCGAATCAAGAACGCTGCGTACCGCTGGAATGGAGTGAATGCAGTGCGTAAACAATTTTGAAAATGAGAATATTTGAAATTCAGCGCTCAAGGACAGCATGCTGTATTGTCATTGCCAAAGGCAATCCCAACATAATCGTCAAACAAAATCAAGTACTGTTCAAACAGAAATTTAGAATAGCATTTTTTTAAATGAACAAAACAAATAAAAAATTAATTTTTTTTAAATCTGTTAAAAATATTGTTAAAAAAACTTTAGTTTTGGAAATTCAGCGATTGAGAGCGGTGACGATTCCAACAACCAGCAACATTCTTCAGTTCTAATATTTCGAAAAGATTGTTAACATGAAAGCTAAAAGAATAATTAATTTCACATGAAAAACCTGCAAAGTTGTAGACGGCGCCGAATTAAAAAATTCGACAGTTTGAATTGAATGTTGTATAAAAAAAAATACCTAAAATTTCCTTAAATTGAACAATTATATTATTACAATTAAAAGTTAATCGAAGTTAAAAGTTAAGTACAATTACAATTTTTTCACAAATTAACATATTCCTTGCATAATTCTCAGCTGGATTATACAGAACTTTATTCAACTAGTCACTCACTTGTTTTAAAATTTTTATTTTTTCAAATTTCATTTTATTCAAGGCTATATTCTTTTTCCAAATTTTTTCAAAATCTCAGCGTGGTTTTTAGTTATGATCGACGTAGGAAACAGGCCCATTCGAAAATTCAACGATTGAGAAACTGCCGACAGTGAAACCTTTGAAACCGGTTCCACCCGAATTCAAAAAAAAATTTCAATTTTTTTTTTACTTACATGGTAATCAGACACATGCAGCTGAGACCAGAATTAGTTTCTCCAGAAAAAAATCCTACGAAATTTTAGATAGCATTGAAATTAAAATTTGATTGTTTTCCAAATCAAAAATTACAAAGATTATAGGCATTGCGGATACAATTTTATTTTATTTCCATAAAAAACTCATGACTTTAACTGCAATTAAAGTTAATCACAATTAAACAAATTTCTTCACAATACTGTCGCTTCACAATACTTTTTTTTTACTTTCAAATACTCGATTTTTTTTTATTCATAACCACGTTTGCAATTTTTCAAAGATTTTTAAAATGCATTTTAAACGACGTCCCCACTCGGGGTTCCAACATAGAGTAGAAGCATAAGTCACAAAGTTTAGAACAATAAGTCAGTGCTGTCACTACTCAACTCATAGAGGCTCGTCTAGGATGTCGCCGTCTAGCATACCACCCGTATATAATGGCGTCCGTCTAGAATAACGCCCTTCTAGAATAACGCCCTTCTAGGATACCGCCCAATTAGGATACCGCCCAATTAGGATACCGCCCAATTAGGATACCGGCTGCAGTCTGTCAATTGCAAACCTAACCTAAACCTAACCCGTTTATTTAGGATACCGTCCATTTAGGATACCTCCCAATTAGGATACCGCCCGTTTAGGATACCGGCTGCAGTCTGTCAATTGCAAAAGTAATGGCACTCAAATATACGATCAATATGGCTTCCACTGCAACTACAGCTCCGCTGACGACTATTGAGGAATTACAAGAAAAATTAGAAGGAGTGGAGTTCTGGGATCGTGAAAAAATTAATTTAATTCAAAAGTCATTTGCGGCACAAGTAGAATCTGTGAAAGAATTACGAGGGGCATTGACATCGATGTCATCTTTTCTTGACAAGTTTCGCCCACTATTAACACACTTCCAGAAACTCTGCAGTAAATTGCAACCAACCAAAACGACCTTATCCTCTACGGTGCTCCAGAAACAGAAAACGAGAACTCGGCAATTCTGCAGACAAAACCATATGATGTGCTACAAAAATTAAATTCACAAAGAACCACTCCTATATTTAAACCAAACGACATCACAGTAACTCGAGTCGGTCGAGCGGGCAACCGCTATCTTCCAATTACAGCCCACGTCCATTGCGAGTTGTGTTACCTAACTTCGCTTCCAAAGACGCCATTTGTAAATTCAACTGCGTAACTCAAGTTTTGCCTTATCCGAGGATTTACCAAAAGACGTTCGTATTCAACGTGCAAAAACTAGGTAGAAAAAGCGGACCAAACCACAACACAGTATGGAGCCTGAAAACGTTACCATTCAAATAGGAAATCATCAACATCAAAACGACTCTCACCTCTTAAATGGAACTCTTTTGGATAATCCTCGCCCTATTTCTCCACCGCACAATTCGAATGTTTTCAATGGTCGCGCCAGCACAAAGCAACAATACTCTCCGAATCGGCCAAAAAACGATTTCACAACAAAATGGACTAAACCAGCAAGGAAGACGGCCACTACAACGTCTGCCACATCCGTAATCGACAAATTGGACGGCCACTCTTAAACCAGCCATCTTAAAATTTTACCCAATTTTAAACTTTGAGAATTGTTAAATTCCCAATAACATTTTCAAAGTACTTATATCACTCATATACAATATACTTATGTATTTTTAATTGACTCTATAATTTCTATTAATTTAATTCAAATGCACTCACAATTAACCACGATACTTCTCTTCTAAGTGTCGTTTATCATATTTATCATTTCAATTCTTCGAAATTGTGTATACAAACCTGACTCGTGTTGATTATGGCTTACGCCGAATGTCAAATAAACAATTGATTGATTGAAAAACGCATTTTAAAAATAATATTAGCGTCTTCCCGCAAGAACTATGCGTAAGCCTTGGATGCTTTAATTTGAATATTTGAGATTCGATTTTTATAAGTATAATTAAAAACTCGTATCAATTATGTCTAATTAGCAATTAAGACTAAAACAAAAACATTACAATCATTCAATTTGAGTTTTCCGCTGGAATCGGAAAAAAATACTTTCGCTACATAATGAGAATAGTGTTTTTGAACAATTTTGTTTTGAAGGAGAACCCAATTCTGCCAATGTTTTTTTTTATTCTTCAAAAAGTTTTGGAGTTAGTTTGAATAGACTTAAAACAGCGATTGGCTCGGGACAAAATGGTACTGAAAATTAAATGGACGCATGTAGCAGGTGCTTTGACAGCATCGGAACAAATTGACGCTAATTGTATATCGCTGAATCGCTGGAGAATTGGTTTCGATCTTAATAATTTTGTGGTCCAAAGGTTATGGTTCCAGTCAGCAATGGAACTCCTAATCACGGGATTTTGGTTTCCTGCAAGGCTTTTGATGTTTGAGCGTCATTTTCAGCGTTACCACCCTTTGTCCTCGAATCAGCGTCTTTCAGCGATACAACGACGCAACAATGTCGGATGGAGTGAACACAGTTGATGTCTCAGTGCGCAAAGAATTCAAAAAGAAGGTTTTTGACGCAGATTCAGCGCTCAAAGTTAGCAGCGCACACTTAATCCATTCGAACGTTGTAAAGTTTAAGTTACCGTCTATTTAGCAATTAATAAATTAGTAATTAAATATAATTCGACAACTATACAATTACCTTACTTCAATGATCGCTAATACCTGAAATCTGAAAGCAACGATTTTTGAGAACAGTTTTGAATATAAAAGTTTGAGTGGCACCGTAGTGCTAATTTGATAAAAGCAAATCTTGGTAATTTAAAAAAAGAACGATTTTTGAAACCTTTTGTTTCGAAAAAACCTTTTGAATTTTTGTCGAAAAATTTTTAAATTGGATTTAAAAAAGCGCGTGAACTTATAAAACCGGAGTTGAAATCGTTTTTAATTAAAAATTTGAAGCGGTAAGTTGCACGAGGTTGCACCTCAGAATGCACTTGAAGGTATGAAGAATTCGTCATGTGCAACAACGTCTCGCGTCTGCACGTTACCATTTTACAGAGTTGTACTTCAGATGCAGAATTCGATGATGTACTTCACTTTTGCTGGAGTTACCGTGAATTTTGTAGCAACTCATTCCGTTAGAATTAGGCTAGTTTCAATGGAAATCTCATTTTGATCAACAAACTCAAAGAAGTCCTGTTCAAACAGGAATTTAAAAAAACGAAATTAAAAAATATATAATTTAAAAAAGGCATTTATTTTTAAGCAATTTCTATGGCGATCTATTTTCCCACCCACAAGACCCCACCACTTTCCCACGTTTGTCAATCATACAAATCGAGGAGGCCTCAATAACGGCAATGAAAGTTAGCATATTTCCCAATGTAATAGCCGCTCGCCTCAGCAAACGCTGATTTCAAAGTGTAGGTTGTTTCGAGTCTCCTCTCTTCCAGTGCCAGCGATCAGTTTCAGCGATTTTTCAAAATTTCAAATACATTTTAAATATTGACGTTTTAACTTTTTCAGCTCCAGGGCGTTTACCTCACACGAAATAGTTCCGGGGCCTGTAAGATATAAGCAACAAAATTTATGGTTTTCAGCCGCAGCGATTAGCAGCATTATTGTTCCATAGAGTGTCAGGAGAGTAAGCTAAAATTTGAATTTTCAGCGATTGATGACAAGGAGAACTCATTCGAAGAGCGTGAATTCCAGTATCAGCGATATCAGCGGAACTGAATCAATTTGAAAAGCGATTCCTTAGTGCCTGGAAAATTCAGCGAGGTTTAGCTACATCGCTTCCAAAAACATTCTGAAAATCTCTAAAAACGGAAGTCAACTAAACCGTAGCATTTTGAATATGCAAAAAACCTACAAAATCTCTTACGGCGGTGAAATTAAAATTCGTATTTTCCTAATTTGGACTTCCCAAAATTTAGAATATAGAATAGAAGAATGAGTTTTACCTAAATGCTAAAGGTTAAAATTAAACTACAATTAACAGTTTAATTAGAATTAAAATTTAATCACAATTAAAATTTAATCAACAATTAAAAAAATTCTTCATTAGCCCTTATATGCATAATTCTTGAACCTGTTGCTTTTCTCATCTCGTTTCGAAATTCTGAAATCCTGAATCTTTTTATTCAACGCCACATTTTCAGTTTTTCTAACATTTTTCAAATTCTGTTCTAAAGAGGCAGAGGCTTGCAGCAGCGACTTCAGAGCCAAGATTGGCCAAAATATCAAAATGGTTGGTCAGCAGTAAATTTCCAGTGATTCCCAAACAGTACGGATCGCTGATTACAGCTGAATTGCCAATGCACATCTTCTGGGCAACGCAAAGGTGCTAAAGGATTCTGTATCCATCTCGTTGGAAACTGGCCTGCAATAAAATGACACTGGAAGTAAAGTAGACGCATACACGTATATAGCAGGTAGTTTGAGAGCAGAAGAACAAATTGAAGCTGATTAAAAATCGCTGAATTGCTGGAAACATGCCGTCGATCCTAAGGAAATCATGGTCACCTTCGAGTGACATTTTGTCTGCAGCGATCGTGCGCCTAAGCTTTCTGAAACAGTAGGAATCGATACATTCAGCGCATTCAGCGCGATTTCTCGTATCAGCGATTGAGACAGCGACACAGCTTCCAGTCACATTCCAATTTTGTCAATTTTTACATAAATAACTGAAGGTATAAGTCATTTTAACAAATGAAAATCCCGCAGTATTGCAGACGGCGCTCAAATTATAACTTCAATTGTTTCCAAACCTGTCAAAAGTTCGAAATTTTGAATTGCAATTTTGCCTACAAAGTAAAAATTTCCTTAAAATAATGAAATCATTACCATTTATGGTGAATCACAATTTAATCCCTAACACATTTAATGATATTCCTCACCTGTATAACCCAGAAATTTCTTCAATTAGCCACTTTTTAATTAATTATTTATTTTATTCCTATTTTTACATGATGATTTACAATTCAAGGCCACATCTTGAAAATCTCTACTGTCAGCGAAGTAAAAAAACAAGCGTATTTTGAAAAGCGATTCCTTACGGATTCGAAAATTCAGCGATTGACAAACCTCCATTACAAAACCAACATCGCTTCAAAATCAAATTAAAAAAAAGCGAATTGAAGTTTTCAATATTTTCAAATTCTCACATGCTGAATATCTAAAGCATCTAAACCTGCAATTTAAATGTTATGAAAAAAACATGCAGAATTCCAGATAGCATTGAAATTAACATTTGATTGTTTCCCTAGTCTGTTTTTGACAAGGTTTCGCCGTTTTTAATATACAAATTTTACCTAAGAGTAAAATCTGTTGAAATTAAACTAAAAATTAATTTTTAATTAATTTTAAAACAAGTAAAATTCAAATCCCAATTCAAATATTTTTACTTTTTGTCAATCCTCAAAGGAATAATTCACTAATTTTTTATTGATACTCCCGCTCTAGTTTAATTTTTTCATCCTCATTTTTCTTTTAAAAACCATGTGTCAATTATTCCAATTTCTTAAAAATCTTATTATGTAAAGAACTGAGCAGCTTTTTAACATCAGCGTCTTCCAGCGATGCAAGAGCGCTGATCACCTCTCGGATGGAGTTGCGGCAGCCCTGACTCAGCAGGCCACTACCACCGAGTCCCAAATGCCAAAAAGGTGATCTCGGGTGGGATTCGCACCCACGCCCTTCTCCAATCCG
>VYYI01004005.1:0-11079 GCA_021029175.1 Bilobella aurantiaca
TAAAGCGCTGCGTAACCTAACTCTGGCCGCCTAGCCTCACCAAACTCCCTCACTGAGGTGCAGGGACTAACCTCTATGACCCGGAAGACGCAGTGTCCCTAACCAATAACGTGTACGCTGCGCTGAACACCGCAATAAACAATTGTAATTGTTTATTGTGACAAATCTAAAACTAACAAAATGATCACTACGCTAAAGGGAGGGTAGTGAGCAGAAGGACTGCTGAAGGAAGAGTGTGTGAGAGAATGAGTGAGTGGAACATGTCCTGTGGTGCGCGGATCGTGGTGAAGGGATCCGGAGCAGTGGGACAGGGTTCTCTCAAGGGAATCCGCCTCTGTCCATCCGCTCCTCATGGACATGATGACAGGGACCAGGGAACAAGCACTGGAAGGACGATGGTCACGTGTGGGCGTGTCCAGCGGCCTTACAAACCAGAAAAAACAACAAATAAACCATGGTTTAAACCAAAACTCTGCTTTTGTTAGTTGATTTCATAAAAACAAAAAAAAACACCCGAAAACCCTGTTTTTTAATAGACAGCCGTCTTTATATACAGAAATCAATCCTACTTTTCTTATGGTTTATTTTTCGATTTGTCTTTAAAAAAAACGTTCAAAATTTAGGAGAAAACAATTACAAGTACTATTTTACAGCAAAACAATTTTTTTTTCATACAAGTTTCCCAATTTGTAGTACAAAGTACAAACTGCATCTTTTTTTTTGGCGTTGAGCATAACTTTGTGGGTCTTATTAGCATATTTAAGGTTTTAGGCTAAAGATATGGAGCTTTTTAGTGTCAAAGTACACCGTGGCCACGGTGTAGTTTTCATCGTCGTTATTGACAGCAATGTCCAGGCCGTAGGCCAAGGCGCCGTGGTGCTCCAAACAACGGAACACGGTTTCAGTGGCCCAGTCACCGTTATCGGACCGTTGAAGGTTGATCACGTGAATTCCGTTCCGCCCTGCCGCCACCGCAATTTTGAATTCCTCCGCCTCTGCAACTGAATTCGGTAACTGTGGAAGCCACGCCGTTCGCCAAACGGTGCCGCCAAGGTCAATGTCCAGCACGGGCACCTTGCCCAGTGTCACGTGACCGGCCGTGTCAACAGTTCGCTCAAGGACTCGAAGGTGGTCATCATAACTAAAATTATCAACGAATTAACATCCTTATTGAAAACTCACTTTGAACAAATTGGTACACTTCCACAATGTCCGAGAAAACTTTCTCTGAAACTCTTTAAACTTTACCAAGAAGCCCTATTTAAAAACTTTACAAAACTTGATAACTCTTTTTTTTTTCTTGTAACTATAGAAAACTTTTTTTTTCAAAACTTTAAAAAAAACTCTTGAAATTTTAAGAAACACTTCTTGGAACAGACCCACATGGAACATTAGAAAAACTAATTTTGAAACTTTACTATTATTGAAACATTAGAAAAACTCTTTCTCAAACATTAGAACCCAAACTCTTTTTCAAAATTTAGAACCGAAACTCTTTTTCAGACTTTAGAAACGAATCTCATTTTTAAACTCAATTTGAAACTTTGAAGAAAATATTTTGGAAAAAACTCTTTTTGAAACTTCAGAAACTTTTTAAAACTCTTTTTTGAAACTTTAGAAGAAAAAACTTTTTAAACTTTTGGAACAAACTTTACCATCCAACTGCGACAATGTCACTCTTTGTCAAAACTGACGTGACACCAGTAGGAAACGCGTGCTTGGCATGTACAGAGGGATTCTCAAGGTCCTTGACATGGAAGGCTCGAAAGTACCCTGCGTCGTCACCACTGTAGATCAGCTGATTCACGGCGTCAAAGTGGACGAACCACACAAAGTACTTGTGAATCGGCGCAGTCGTGACACGGTCACTGTCACTTGCTTCCAGTGTCATGGGGCCTTCGGCTGACAAGCAATTCGGCTGAATATCGGCCCGATCCCACTTGACTACGTTTCCGGCCGAGTCGGAGTAGACAATGTCACTGACACTGAGCCACGTGACGTAGAGGGCCATGGCCGGAAAGGTTCGGAGCGTCTCGATGTGGACGAGGGTCGGATTGCCATTGGTAACGGCTGTCACGTCAAGGCGAAATATCAGTAAGCACTCGGACGTAGCGGCTACCAAGCGGCTCTCTTCAGCCGGATTCCACTTAAGGTCAAGTACCCCCGGAAGGTCACGAAGGGTCTGGATGACGGAGTAGCCAGGGTCACCTGAAGGGGCCTCTGACAGCTTGGCCAGATAGATGTTACCGACTCGGCGAGCACTATCGGCTGAGTCGATTTCATATGAGCCGAAAACAAAGAGGTCGTGGCGGTGGTTCCAGGCAATGGAGTCGAGCTGATAAGGGAAAGTGTCCTGCACAATGGTAATGAAGGGCTCTTCCGGCTCCATTGCAAATCGAGCCAAAGCTGCAGTCGTCTCCTCCAAGTCTACAAGATAAGTAAGTGAGGGTTGAGTTAACAGGACATTTAAATTTTCCCGCAATTTTTTTTTCATTTCCCTCCATTTTCATCTTACTTTATATCTCCTTCATTTTGAAACATTGGCGCGCGAAAAAAAAACAAAATAACAAATATCTTTTTTGGTTACCCGCAAGCTTATGCACCATTCGGTAAAATGATTAAATGACTAATCAACTTTTTAATCATCAATCATTTTCTTTAATTACTGTAAGTCAATTAATCATGATCAAGTCAATTCGCAAGTTTAGTAGGATGAGAGGGGTATATCGATAATTAAGTCACAATTATGTACCCTAGGGTTATAAAGGGTTACGTTAAGGTTAACGTATCTTCTAGAGCCGTCGTCTTACCGAGAATTACGTCTTGATCCGGTGAGTTACAGCCCAAATTAGAGTTTGGTGACATTTTAGAGACACGATGCAGGGATAAATAAGGTTACAATTAGGTAATTACACTATTTACAGGAGTTCACAATTAGCTAATTGTAATTAAGTCAGTTCACTAGTATCACTGCTTGAGTCTGGGATTCTGGGAGTAATCGTGTCGTTAACTTTTTAATTAGTGGCTTGATGTGCAGCGGTTCACTGTCGAGCGCTACGTTCGGTTTCCATGAGGCACTCGCGCACTAGAATTCGAGCGTGAACGATTGAGCGCTTCAGCCTTTCAGCGCTGCTCTTGCTTCCAGCATATGTTGGACGAATGTCCTTACCTAAGAGCGAGTGAAATTAAAGGTAATTAATTGTTAAGTTAATTGCAAATTACACCTAAACTTTATTGGATTATGTTAATTGCAATTAATTCAATTAACTAAACTTACCCATCTCCTCTAGTACTGCCAGTAGTTGAGCATATTTCGACTGAGGAACGCTTTGTTGAGCCCTTAGGAAAACAGCTGAGTTGAAGAAGTCAAGGCTGGGATTGATCGGAGAATCTGCGTTCATGAAATCCTCATCCATTGGAAGAGTTACGCAGTTAGTTAATTAACACCAATTAATTGATGTTTACGCGTTGTTGTTGTAGATTACTAATTAGTTAATCAAGTTGTTTAATTATTTAAAAGCGTAGTTAACTTTAACGTCGTTTAAAATTTTCACAACACGAGGATATTTGCCTTCAAAAGTAACCGCTCTGATTTGAAGCACATATGTCCAAAAACTAACCGAAGAGTTGTGCGCAACTCGGTATTTATTTTGGTACTATTGAACACTAGTTAATTAAATTTAATTAACGCCACATTAACTTTCACATTTACCTAATTGTTATTAAACAATTGTTAATCAACCAATTAACTAATTTCTTTCATTGATTAAGCGTTTTGTGGCAAAAGAATTTTTGGTTGGAGTGGTGCGCCGGTGAGTTTCGTCGGACATAACTTGACGTGTTTGATGCCCGCGAAAAATACAACTTTGGAGAAGAACATCTGTTTCCAATTGGTTTGCTTCACGGATAAATTCAGAGTTGTGCGACGTTCTCGGTTGCTACTCGCCAACGAATCCGACTCCCGAGATTTTTAATTAAGAAAACAAACACTTTCATTAATTTCTATAGGGAACAGTAAATTTGACTGGGATTGAAACATTTAAAAAATGGAAAACGGCTTGAAACATTAAACAAAATGGAAAACTGCTAGAAACATTAAACAAAATGGAAAACTGCTAGAAACATTAAAAACATAGGAAACGGCTTGAAACATTAAAAAATGGAAAGCGGTTTGATAGATTGTAAATACAGGGTTAGATTTGAATGTAGGTGGAACACTTTGAAATCAGGTGCCAAAACGCAATCCTACACTCTACTTCTTGGACAGTCTTCTGAATCCAAGTCTTGGTTACCAAGGGAGTAGAATGTTAGAGGGTAGTTTGACGCAACAATATTTTCTACTTAAAACAAAAAGTATACCGCCTTCCTTGAAAACCAACCTAATAAAACTACAATTGAAAAACTGCTAAAACAGATAAAAAAACGGCTTGAAAAACTACAATTCTGTGAAATCCGGTGGAAAGACTGACATTTAGTTAATTAGAAGCCGTATTAGAAGACGGTTTGAGCTGGTAAAATTTGTTGAATTACTAAAAAGCGGCTTGAAGGACAAACGGCGTGGAAAAAAAATAAACGGCTTGAACGACTGGAACAGCTTGAAAAATATAAAGAATCTAACAAAACTTAATACGGTTTGTAATAGAAATCTCATTAAGATCATTAGTCCAGCTAAACAATGGGAATGGCTTGAAAATTGTTGAAAACGGTAAATTCAACCGCACATCACTGTAATTACCGTTAAAGACCGGTTGCGGAATGAAACGGCTTGGTTCTACCTCTGTTCTCAATTGCTGAGTTGGCATTTTAAACTGCTGTGAATAACATTACTGTGGGAGGTTAATTCCCTTTTGCTAATGCATTTTGAAGCCTTCAAAAAATTATGGATAGGTTTGAAACAGGTTTGGAATGGAGAAAAAATAGCAGATAGTCATACCGGCCACTGACTCTAGTGCTTCCATACGCCACGCTACCTGTCAATTTCTATCTCACCTGGACACTATCTCAGGTAAACATCGATCAACGTCATTTGCATATTCAGCAAAATATTCACTTTTGAACTCGTTCGATTACTATCTTCATGCCTTGCATTCCCTTAGTAATAATTCAGTATAATATTATCTACTTCTTCAACCATAAGGTACTATTTGTACTAAAAATGACACATTGCTTTCGATAGTTATTTGACTTTTTTTTAGTATAGGATACAAGACAACGTCTGTTCTTAAAATATTTACTATCTATCTTTATATCTGCTATCTTGAGATATTGTGAAAAGATGTATTTAGTATTTAATGTATTTTAGCATTAAATGTGTGCAGAACATTAGTATTTTGTACAATCATCGTAAACAAATGTCATATTTTTACTTCTTTTTCATTTTGTCTTCATAGATAGTTTTCGAAGCCCTATCTGCAACATATTTAACGCGAAAATTTCAAACAAGTCGATATATTTCATTCGAAAACTAATTTCTCGATAATATAATTTTTAAACGTCATTTGCAATTTGGGTTAGTTAAGTTAATTTTCTTGATTTTAGGGTTTTAAGCAAATGTACAAAGAGTTTTTTTTCAAAAGCCAAAGAATGGATGGATATATGGATATATTCTCCAATTACTAACTTATCATTTCAAACTAGTTCTGAAAGGCTCTGTATAAGCTATATGCAAAAATGAAAGTAGGGTTGTAAAAATTTATGATTAATGGAACGTTTTAGTGACGATAACTTTCTCGCTTTCTATTTTTGATAGTTTAGTAGTTGGTGCAGTTACTTAACAATCGCACTGTATATTTTTTTATGTCTTTTTAATGTACAAGTACAATCAATATAGGTGAATACATTTTTGGGAGGTAAGAAATATAGGCTTTACAAAAGCGCATATTGTTGTAGTATATTGGCTTCTTGATATTTAACTCAAGCTTGATTCCCGGGTAGTTTTAGTGGGTGGTTGGGGGTTCGGCCTTTCATCCCCCTCCCCTGCAAGTGAGTACAATTGCTCTACCTCCCGCTCCACACCGCCACCTCCTTCCCCCCGCCCATTCATCTTCTGCTCAATCCACCATCGCCAAAGGCCAATGCCCAACGCCGCCACCAAAAGAGCCCCACCAGCGACGGCGGGGGGCGTGCTATTCTCGAAGAGATTGAGGGTGGAGAGAAAGAGGAGGAGAAGGCCGAGAAGGATAAAGCTGACTGTGACATTGAGGTACATTCTCTTGTTGCGGGGGCGGGGGCCTAGGGTGGGGGGTCGGAGATGGAGGGTCATTTTGTGCGTGTTGCGTGTTCCGATCGAGTCGGGGTGGACGTTGGGGTTGGACAACGCACCTGAGGGCAAGTAGGACAACATTTCGACCACCTAGGACAAAAAGGACAAATAGTATAACAAATATTTATACCATACATAGATATTTACCAATAATATTTATTATAAATATTATTTATATCAAAATGAAGTGTAGTAATTGGGGCAGGAGGGTAGGGGCGGGGGTGGTTATTTTTGTCTTTGCCTTTTTTTTGCTTTTTTTGCCGAAATTTGTCTTAGGTACAGATACATATGTTAAAGGTAAAATTGTTCCTACTAAGGACGGGCTTGTTTGGCTATACCCAAAACGGAACAAAAAGTATTTTAAAGTCAACTCCTAGCACATCACGCATCGTTACATATTCTTTTTTATTATAGCAATACTGTTAAGAAAGCGCTATTTCTTAAAAGTGAATAATGGAATAAAACAATGTTGTGCTTCTATAGAGGCAAAGATGAATGTATGCGTTCGATCCAAGGTAGCTCCACACCTTTTTTTCTGATTGCCTTATTTTTTTCTGATTGTTAAAAGCTAGCCTACCAAGCCCGTCCTAGGAGATACGCTTAGGAGACCCCCGTTCAGGCTTTCTGGGTTGAATTACTTCACTTTATGTACAATTTATTATTATTAATTTAATATTTAAAGATATTTTAATAAGGTAAAAAGCCTATGAATGATTGTTCTCCAAATTTAAATTTAGTCGGTAATAGTCTTTTTGCTCTAGTTGGTTTTTATCCCTTTTGTAGTTGGCGATTTGAGCCTTCTATGTATTAGTGTATAAAGACTCCTTAATCTTCTTTTAATCCCTATTACATTAGTCCATTTTAGTCTTTCTTGACTACGTACTCTTAGTACTCGACGTTTCAGATAGGCTTATTGAGAAGGATTTACCGTATTGTAATAGTCTTTTGTGTTTGGTCTCTGTATGTTCAATTGTACTACATAATCTTTTGGTGCTTTAGATAATATTATGTACTACTTTTTGTCTGCTTAAAACTGATATAAATTTTAAATCTTTAAACTAGGTAAATTCAGATCTGCCGAATATATCGGTTTTAATGCTGTTTTAGACCCTACAGTTGAATTATCGCTATTTGTCTCTATTTTGAACTATTTAATGTGTCTCTTGTAGACTCACATTTTCGACTTGTTTACGACGTTTTCTAAGCCCTATTGATTTGGTAGCTACAACTAACAAAAAAAAATTTTTTTGACAAGCTACCCTAATGTTAACCTAATAATGGGTAACGGGTAACCTGTAACCTTATGCCTAATGTTTTGCTGATGCTATAATTTACCTGTAGTTAATTAGTTTTTGGCAAACTTGGTTATCAGTCCTCTACTGTTGCGTGGCGGTGACTGAGGCCCTTGCACAAGGGCCTCCCCATGGACAGGTCCTTTGTCCTGTCACCTTTGACCTCTGGTGAGCCTGGAAGAGAGACGAGGGCCCTTTGGCAACAAGTTAGCCCTCTTCGTGCCTCCTCTAATTTTATAAAGACAAGTCCTGGGCTCTCATCCTTTTCCGGAGGGAGAAAGCAAATCGATTTGGAGAAAGCTCTTAAGCTTTCTCCTGCAAAAAGAGATAGTTAACGTGAGGGCAACCCAGGGCGCACGTCCGGAACGACCTGGGAAAGGGCATCACAAGAGAACATCAACTATTCCCATTCCCTCGAAACGTAACGCTCGTTTCGACGAAATCAATCACAATTAGCGTCAATCTACAATCGATTAAATCGATGCTCACCTTCATGTTCGAATCAAATTTTTAGATCAAAACACCAAGGAAGATAGGCCTTTGTTAATTCTAGATTTTTAGAACTTTAGAACAGCATTTTGGAAAATTGTCGTACCTGATATGGATATTTCCCAAAGTAAAATATTTAAAAAAACAGGAAATTTCATGTCATTTCATGATTGAATTTTGATTGATTGTTTCGAAACGTTTCCCAAATCAATCAATTTTTCACTAAAAATTCTAAGGTTCTTAGGTTTTTAACATTTTTTTTATTGAAGTTCTGATTTGTAAGTTTTGTAGATTCTGTCAAGTATGTCTCTGAATTTTCATAGATAATACGTTAAAAGTATCAACATAAAAGATGCACAAAAAAATGTACAAAGTACTTTAGAGTATTTTAGATTTTATAAAAAATGTATGTAGCTCAAAATGTAGCCAAACGTGAAAGTACCTATTAAAAACATTGTACTAATCAAATCGGTGTAAAACACAAATCAGGGATACAACACACGTGATATGTACTGTAAATTAGATTTTAATGTTCACAGATTTCTGGTAGTGATAATTATGCACTAAAACAATTTACGATGATAATTGACTAAATTTTAGTGTAATTAGGTAGTATCATTAAAAAAAGAAGAAGTTTATGACTTTATAAAACTTTTCTTTGGTTACAGGCAAGCAGTAGGCGTCATTAGAAAAAAATGGGATTTGACGTGAAGAGGTAAGTAACGAACGCATTTAATGATTTTTATATTTTTAATATTTAAATAATGTGAACATTTTCAATGTTTTAACATAGATTTGACATTTACCGGAAAGTTCCAAAGGATCTCACCCAGCCAACACTAACTGGTATGATTTTGATATTTTATAATTTGTTAATTTTTTAAGCAATATATTAAGCTTTATCAAGTCAAGAAATTAAGTAAAATTTGAGTTTAATTAAAGCAATCAAAACATTTTTCGAATAAAACAGTTTCTTGTTGTCAAATTAGTTGAATAATTTTGTATGCAATGATTCCGTAAATAATATTCGAATAATAAAAACATATCTCAAAACAATCTCTTAGCATATTGAAAAACTTTTAATTCTTACTGCATTAAAATTTTTTGTAACGTAAGTTTTAAACTTAAAAAATAGTGTAACCTTTAAATGAATAATTATAAGTGATGAATTTTAATTGACTAATTTTTAATTGGTTATAATTAGGAGCCCTGATATCCGTTGCCTGCTGCCTTTCCATATTTGTTCTCATCGTGTCAGAGCTGAATCGTTACCTGGCCGTTGACCTCGTTTCAACCGTTTACGTCGACAATCCAAATCCAGAATCTCGTATTCCTGTTATTCTTACTATTGAACTTCCAAAACTCAAATGCGAATGTAAAGTTAACTTTAATTACGCTAGAGCCAATTTAAATGTTTAACAACAATTTAACTTAAATTTAAATGTATTTAATAACAGACGTTGGTCTGGACATTCAGGATGACATGGGACGTCATGAAGTTGGTTTTGTTGACAACACAGAAAAAACACCCATCAATGACGGAGAGGGATGTCTCTTTCACGCAAGCTTCCAAATTAACAAGGTTCCTGGTATGCATCTTAAATATTTCATCTAATTACAATTAGTTATACATAATTAACTAACTACACATTTCCATTTTTAATAGCTTTTTTAAAATTAACTTAAGTAATTAATTGAGTAGCGTCGATGACAACCTTAATATTAATTAGCTATAGCTTTTGCATAATGGATTTACTCGAATTTGCTTAGCGTATTTGAATAACTAATGAATAACTATTTCAATTTTCTACATTGATAAGTTGTCCTTATTGCACTCCCCGTTATCACAATCTATAATTATAGTTATAGTCTATAGTTATTATAATATCAGCGTACGAAATATTTTTATAACATAGAACGTTATATAGATAGTAATTTATCGCGGTATCGATCTTATCGATGTTGTATCAAGCTATCTACTGTAGTTTTCCGTTTGGTAGAATAATTTGTAATATAAGTCTTTTGTTATTCAGGAAATTTCCACGTTTCAACGCACTCTGCTGCTCATCATCCTGACAATCCTGACTTTACGCATAGAATTGTAGAGGTGCGCATGGGCGACAACATTTTGACGCAGAACGTTCCAGGCTCGTTTAATCCGCTTCAGAACGTTCAGAAAAAGGCTGATTTAGGTAAATGCGTCAATTAGTAACCATGGCAACGCCTTTTTCATATGAAAATATTTAGGACATTTTCCTTCAGGTTTTGAGTCACATGACTACCAACTTAGGATCGTTCCCACCGTGTACGAAACTCGTGGTGGTAGGAGTCATATTAGTTACCAATACACCTACGCCTATAGGGTAAGCAATTCTATAACTAGCATTAAAAATATACTAATTATGTTTAGTGTGATAAATACAAAAACTATACCAAAGATATAAAGTAGTTAATTTTTTTAACTATAGTAAGTTGCAAAAGTTTCCAATTTCTTTGAAAACAACTAGAGGAGTTATAACGCTATTTTGTTAATTTGTACAGAAACAGTGATAATTTCATTGTATAAACATTTGTTTATGAATATATACACTTGACTTTTATCCGTATTTGCTTTGTCGTTCATTTTGGTATTGGATTAAATTAACTTAAATTAAATTAACATATGATTTAATTGACGGTTACTATGGTTACAGAGTTTTATCGGAAGGGGCGGTGCTGCACTATGGTTTCGCTATGACCTCTCGCCGTTAACAGTGAAGTACAATGAGCGCGGTGAGCCGTTGCTAGCATTCCTAACAGCTATTTGCGCCGTTGTGGGCGGAGTTTTCACCGTGGCCGGAATCATCGACGGTCTTGTATTTTCAGGACAAGAAATTTTCAAAAAACTTGAAATTGGAAAACAAAACTGAAAATCAGTCTTCTTTAACACAACCAATTTGTATTTTGTTAAACAAATAGCATTCACCAGTAATTATCGGAAAACTAGTCTAAAAATACAAAAGCACCTTCACATCATTCCCTTTGTAATTTGTTATT
>VYYI01004007.1:0-11078 GCA_021029175.1 Bilobella aurantiaca
TATTTCAAAATTTTCAAAAATTCATAACTTTTTATTTTGACGAGGCCGCAGCAATTTTCTTTCACATTTATGTTCAGAACACTTCAATTAACCTAGGAAAAATTTTTCATAATTTAACTCGAAAACCTCTAATAGTAAACTTTTACCAAATAGCCTATCAAATATCCGGCTCCAGCCGCCGGAGGCGTGTAGGAGGATTTTTTTTTCGGGCCCGAAGGGCCCCAACGTATGCTATTGTTATTAGGCCGTTTATGAATGTTACCATAGTGATGATGAGGAAATCCTAGATTTTGATTTCAATTGAAGCAACTTATGCCGATATCTGCTCATATTTCAAAATTTTCAATAAATCATAACTTTTTTCATTGACGAGTCCGCATAAATCTAATTGCAGATTCGGATTCAGCGACCTCAAATTAATCAATACAAGAGGTCAAAATTTGGGCTACGCCCCAATACCCAAATTTTTCCAAGTGTTATTCCCCTTTATAAGAGGACAAACTTTTGAAAGGGTCATTTCTGATGTTGTGATGAGATATGATACCCTTGACCTTTGACCCCCAAGAGGGTCACTTTCGGTCAAAAAAAACAAACAAACTTGAACTGCGCCGGAACCTTAGGAACACATCACCGGAAACAGATTTGAGATATTTTCATCGGTTCCCAAGATACAGTTGTGACTCGGACGGACGGACAGACAGACACAACGAAAACATAAGTAGCTTTCAGCTTCGCTTCCGCTACTAATAAATGTCATTTCATGCAACCCAAAGAAAGCGTACTTTATTTACATGCTTCAGCTGCTGCTGCTATATTTTGTTGTTAGTCTTAATTAATAAGTACCTCAACTCAATTACGTTCTCCTAAGAACTCTAAATTAAAGGTAGCTTTAATTTTAGTAGAAAATATTGAGGTGTAAAAATATGATTGGGTAGTTTCAGGTTAGGTAACTTATTTTTAAACTATAACAGCATCGTTTTTATATTACTAGCCAAACAAACCTGTTCTAGAACAGGAGGACCACGAAATCAAAATTAAAATCACTCTGCCTTAGGTCGGGTTTGTTGTGCAAGTATATTTATAGCGGAAAACTTTTCTTACTTTTGTGTCTTGTGGTTGAATTCTCTAACTCTCAAATTAACCTTATTTGTAAATAGTGTAGATGAAATATTTACTACTTTTATAAATTTTAAATAATTCTCGCTCAATTATGGCCTAATATTTTACATGTCATGATACTAGTGCCGCGCTGCATCATGATACTTGCGCCGAGTTGCGTCATGATATTAGGGTCGTGCTGCGTTATGATACTAGTGTCGCGCTGCGTCATGATACTAGCGCTGCACTGCGTCATGATACTAGGGTTGGATATCAACGAAGGGGGGACACAGGCAGATTTTCCATGATAAGAATGTTAGGTTTTAAAGAAACCCAATCTTCTTCTGGCTGCGCAACGTCTGATATTTTGGCCCCCTTTCGTTGAAATCCAACCTGGTACTAGCGCTGCACTGCGTCATGATACTAGCGCCGCACTGCGTCAAGCTACTAGTGCCGCATTGTGGCAAGACATTAGTGCCACGTTGCGTGATGTTGAATTGATTTCTGTGTATGTACCTGGAGCCCTTGAAAATTAACCATGTCTGAATGAGATTGATCGATGTTGATTGCTAAGATTCAATTTTTTCTAACTAATTCAACGGTCCATGTTAATCATATGGCAAGATCAGTATAAAACTTGGTTTTGTTCTTTAAGGTTTTTTCATCCCATAAGATTGAAAACTAATTCAATGTCTCATGTAAGCCTTACTTGAAATCAGAATTCATCGGTCAATTGGGGTAACTTGGATCCAGGAATTTAGTTTTATTAGCGTTAGCTAATTTTGGTTAAAAAGCTCCTCATAGTTTACAGCAGCCATTTTTTCTCTCTCTAACGACTAAATAGGTGTAGTAAACTTACGTTACTAATAGAAAAAAGGTTAAAAACAGCTTAAGTTCACTTGCACACACAAATTAGAAACTTTGATGCAACCAAAGTTGCTCTAAGTGACGTATAAGTTTCAATTTCACATTAGGTTAACAAGGAGAGTCAAATGAGTTGTACATTGTAGCAAACATTTTTCAACGCATTTGTTTCAATTATTTTGAAATCTCAACGATTATGTTGTAAATGAGACAATATGCTTAGTATATTTTTTAAGTATCTATCCCATGTTAACCTAATGGGAAAAGAAAACTTAGGGCTCTTCAAGGGTTCTTAAGGCTCAGCTAGAAAGATCAGACAGAAAAAGAAAAGTCTTTTACACATTAGAAAGTTAACTAAATTTTAAGGACACTCCAAACTTGAATTCCTGAAGATTTACATGAGACAAATTTCAGCTGTCGTTCACATACGAATTAGCAAAGTTTCTATACTTTTCAAAAAATTTCTCCCTCGCCACGTCAAAATTCAAAATTTCGACCTATTTCATCGCTTTTTACCACTACAACAGCACCACCACCAACCTAAACCCTAATTTTTCACTGTTTGAAAACTAATTCAAAGTAAATCAACTTTCAAGTTCCCTAGAACTTTACAATATTCAACAGTTCAACAACGCGCACACAACAGATGCCAAATATTAATGTGATACAATTATCGCTTCCGTATCCACCGACGGCGATACTTCAAAGGCAATTATTCATGTACATCCTTTTTTTTTTAAAACTAGTTGATTTAATACATAATTTTAATAGTATGCTCCTAGATATTCGTCTATAGGCCTGGCCAAGAGGAAATCGATGAAGTCCCTTTCCCCAAAATAATACAAATATTATCAAACTTATAGACTTAAGAAAAATCGAGTTAGTGAATAATTAATTTAAATAGTAAAATTAGTTAGTTCTGGTACTTGTGGATTTGCTTCATAAAATGTTGCCGCTAATTTTGTCTTCTAGGCTGCTAGACCTAATCCCCATGCCAAGGTCATGGGAATTAGGCCTTGCAGACAGGACTCGCTTAGAGCGTGGGCTTGCCTCATTCTTGGCACAGGAAGTGCCCATATGGCAAGCCCGGGCTCATTTGCCACGTAGGCTAGAGGTCTATAAGAGGGAGGGATAGAGGGTCAAGCGGGGCTCTTGGGCGCTCGGCTCTGGAGCGCTAGGTTAGGAAGGAGAGAGTTCAGGGCGAGTCTAGAGAGTAGAGTTAAGGTGGGGTCTTTCCCTCTGGGAAAAGGCTCTAGCTTTGAGGAAAGCAAGACCATCCTGTGGGGAACCCTTAGGGAGAACAGCGCAATAAACTCACCATGTTCTGGACTCGAGCTGTGTTCGGTCATGTTCTTTCGGTTGGGTTCTGGAGATAGAGCCGTGGAGTGGGGAGATATGGAGGCGTGGCTGCCCCACCATAACTCGGTGGGGCCCAGTCTCTCATAGGCAAAACCAGTGTTGCGATTCTTCCGGATGAAACTCCATTTGTCCAGCCGCCGGATGAAAGTGGATAAAATGGATAAAACTCACTGGCTGGATGAAACATGCGTCACGTACCCAATTGGTCCCAAATTTAAAAGATGAAAAAACTTAAAATAAGAATCGAGATTCAAAAATTAAAAATTATCTTTTTCTAACTTTCAGACAAAAGAAAGAATTAGCAAACGACCATGCATGCAACTTGATCAATAATAATTAATTGCTTTTACAATTAATCACAATTACATTGTGATCCATTTTGGAATGATTAAATGTGCAGGAATAATGGAAGGAGTACAAACTCAAGCAGGATGACGAGTCTAATTTGCAGTTAAAACAGAAATTGCATTGCAAGTTTAGTTGATAATTAATTAACTATTAATTACTCATGATCGATTAATTGGTTAACGTTAACGTCCAGTATTAATAAATAAATACAAAGCAATGGAATGACGCCGCTACTACGAGGCGAGAAAGTTGTTTTTAAAAAAGCTTGTTTGAAATTGAATAAATAAATGGTTTAATATTATTCTCATAAATTGGCATTAAAAACATGTTTAGGTAACATTACAGCAAACTTTTGGTTGAGGATAAAAAATAAGATTATTATTCTATCTTATTTTTCTATTACATTCGTCACATTGTTTTGCTTTGTTTTCGCGAGTAGTTAGTCTCGTAAACTATTTGCTCAGCGAAGGTAGCATAGACATAAACATTTTATGTAAAGTTAATGTAGCTTCAGCATGGAATTTGGCGCTTCGTATGTCTGTATCAAATTGACATGATCATATGCCAGTTCTAATATTTATTTTAAACTAATAGTAACCATCTTCTAATTGCCTTTATGCATTCCAACGACACTTTCAAAATTTCAATATTCTTGCGTTCTAAATACCACATTAGGAAGCTTTTACTAAGTGATTTTATTGAGATGATATTCAATTTTTGCAAATTTTAAAGTACATGGACAGATCACTCTCCAACTATACCAGATCTTATATTACGAAAAGAATACTCTCAATTATTAATTATTAACTACCAACTTCATAAGAAAAAAAACATCCTCAAAGGGTATTTGGTTACATTTTGAAATTTATTTATAATTTATGAGATTTAAAAAAATGAGATTCCGTCACGTGGTGTAAGGTTTGCCAGAACCGAATAAAACCATGATTTAAATCTCGACATTTAATTTTCATTTACAACAAAATGATACAACCTATTCAACGCCTATATGCCAACATTCAACTCCAGCCCATTCAATTGAGGACGATTTCGGCACAATTTCTGATAGGCAATAATGCAATACTTTACTGTTACTTTATTATTAACATAGCCCTTCTTAAGACAGAATTTTTGACATGACTTGTCGATTTCCCTATCAACTCTTAAAAGTTGTGTTACTTTTTTAGACAAGACGATATAGACGGAGTGTTGTAGACTCTAATAATGTAGACCGAAAGACACTCATAAAACAATAGCAAAATAACATTAAAATAATCAAAAAACAAAACAAAATTTAATTGTTTATGAGCAGTTAGTGTGGGGATCCAGAAGTGGGCGATACGCGTTTTTATTTAAGTAAAGCAAAAGTTTCTAAAACAAGACAATGTATCAGTTATGCTATCTTAAGGTATGTTGGGAGATATCTCAAAATATAACCCTATCTCAAATTGTCAAATCTATTTTACATTCCTCGGTTCTAGAATTTGTACTTGCAACCAGCATACATCTTATCATGGCCTTGCTTGCATGAACTTTCCTGGATGAGAGTTTCATTTAGTTCAAGTCTAACACCACCTCTGCAGCATTCGAGACAAAGTTCCTTCGTTGATTTCAAGCAGGCATTGGCTATCAAAAAAACTTAAAATGTTAAAATTTTTATAAAAAAAATTCACTGCTTTCTTTCTGTTGCTTACCAAGTTTGCTTGATAGAAGAAAGGCAAATACTACCAACACAATGGCAGAGGTTCCCTTGAAGTGCATAGTTAGGGCTTACTTGAAATTAGTGAGAAAAGTGGACTAGGATTTTTATAAGCAGGCAACAATGACAATTTAATGAGAATTTATCAAACAATTAAAACAAACAAAAATTTTTTCAAGAAAACCTGCTTTTTATCCTGCCTTCGAAAACGTTTGTGTTTTATAATGTGTTGTCAAGCGCACAGACAATGTAGTAGATGGGTTTAAATAATTATATTTTAAGTTAAATGCGTTTTTTCATGAAGTTTTACAATGCCAAGGACGGGTCTACCGTGTTTACAGTTACCAGCGGTGACGAAAAAAAAATCATTTTAAAAACAAAAAACCAGTAGAAGACTAGTGGCCCTGTTGTCGTTTTGGAACGGGAAAATCCAGCAATTTGGTTGCTTATAGTTGCACACATATAGTTTTTGAGCCTTTAGTTTTCAAATACTACACAAGCGCGGCCTGATGGTCGGGTAGAAGTAGTCGGCTGGAAGAAGGCTAGAAGCTGTTGGCGTGAACTTTTGTTTCCCATAATACCACAACAAAAATTTCTCTATTCCCATTCATTTTTTTTTAATTTGTATAAAATAATGACTAAGGCGCACATATATTATACCAAACACCACAATATTTCACCTAAACCGCTCCAATGTACCGAATTCTAAGCCGCACTCACCTCTCTTTAACTAGTGACTTAAGTTAACAAATTTTAGTTAAACGTTAACCTTCCGAAAATTAACTATTCGGCAAATCCGTGTATGTATACTTTGAAGGGAAGGCATAAGGCATTTTGTTGGGCGTCTTTGGTTGGACGCCCTGGCTAGCGCAGTGGTTAACACTGCGAACCTTACTTTTTGGCTTTCCACAACTTTCCAATACTACATGTTACATATCTGTATGACGATCAATTAACAAGTGATGACCTGTATTACAAGTTACTCTGGTCACAAGTGACCTCTATGACCAGTGAGCACGAGTTGTCATTTTGAATCTTTGGTTATGTTAGCCTTCCTGTCATATTATGATGAAGGAGCGGTATTTGACATTCACACAGAGCGGATGGTCAACATGAAAGGAGAGGGTAGGGATGTGGTAGGGATAAGGGCTCATTACAATGGTGTTTGGCAAGTGAGTGATATTTAGTAAGTAGTGTCGTCAACTACTTTATGTTTTCGTTCTGTCTGTCCGTCCGTTCGTCCGAGTAGCCCATGTATCTCAGGAACTACTCAACATATCTCAAATCTGTTTCCGGATATAAGTTCCTTGAGTTCTGTTCCGTTGAGTTCTGGCCGAGTTCAAATTTGTTCTTGTTTGACCAGAAGTGACCCCTTTGGAGGTTAAGGTCAAGGGTTATCATGCTAGGACAACATAAAAAATGACCCCTACAAAAGT
Source organism: Bilobella aurantiaca (assembly GCA_021029175.1). Classification (NCBI taxonomy): domain Eukaryota; kingdom Metazoa; phylum Arthropoda; class Collembola; order Poduromorpha; family Neanuridae; genus Bilobella; species Bilobella aurantiaca. The sequence continues at coordinate 6,802 of VYYI01004007.1, forward strand.
TCTTCCTCTTATGAAAGGGAGCAACAATTGTATATGCCACTCCTTACCTGTGACCCCCGAAATGACCCTTTGACCTCAAAATGACATTTCAATGTCAAACTCTAGTTTTGCATTTAACGAAAAGCTGATGGTCCTGCTGATCGTAGGGCCCCGTTCCCTTGGAAATGACCGCTTGACTTCAAAATTAACTTTCAAAGTCAAACTCTAGTTTCCCATGAAACGAAAAGTTATGATTGTCCTGGTGACCATAGAGCCATCCTTCACCAGGAAATGACGGCCGTGTAAAAAACCCTGAATGGAGGATAGGGAACTGCTGTGGCTAAACCCCGAATGGGGCATTATGAGATGGACAAATCCTAAGTATAAACCCCGAATGTCCGGAATCAACGGAAAAGTGGGGCAATTCGAGACATTACCCCCAATGAGGACGCATTCAATTTTGACAGTGTTGCGCATTAGCCAGGAATGAGTACATACTCAATTGAGCAAAAATGAGTAATACGAATAGGAATTCAATAGGATAATATTTTAATACAATTCTAGTTTACCTAAAATTTGTTATTATGGAAACTTATATTATTATAAGTGAAACCCATCTGTCATATGGCGGGCTTGATTGGCTAATATATTATAATTGTGAGCACAATAAAATTACAACTACAAGTTGGGTTAGTAAACTCATTACACAAAAATAGGGAGTGACTCCAAAACAAATTTAGATTCATAAAATAATCTAATTGTCTTCGTATTGAATTGTATACTGTAAATAATCTATAAGCATCAACATAGGTAATTATTATGGAAAAAATATGATCTTAGTTTTAAAATCGAAAGTAAACTAGATGTTATACTTATTTATACAATTACATTAACAGATATTAGGTATACTAGGATGTATATTTGAGTTTAGTGTATTAAAATATTATCCTTTGAATTCCTATTTGTTTTACTCATTTTTGCTCAATTGAATATGTCCTCATTCCTGGCCAATACGCAACACTGTCAAAATTGAGTACGTCCTCGTTCTGGGTAATATCTCAAATTGCCCCACTTTTCCGTCTATTCGGGCCATTCGGGGTTTTATACATAGGATTTCTCCATCTCATAATGCCCCACTCGGGGTTTTATACACAGGGGTTCCTTATCCTCCATTCTGGGTTTTATACACGGCCGGAAATGATCCTCTTGGGGGTCAAAGCTCAGGGTCCCCAATAGTTGTTTTTCTTAGAAAGGGGAACAACATTTGTTTATGACAGTTCTCTCTGTGACCCCCAAACTGACCCATTGACTTCAAAATGACCTTTCAAGGTCAAACTCCAGTTTTGCATGAAACGAAAAGTTATGATGGTCCCGTCTTGGCCACATAACCTGGAAGTCTTTGGACACGCGTCGTCTCCTCAGGTCAGCAGCCCAGTCACCTTTGCCCCTTTAAGGCCTGGAAAGGCCTTTGTGCCAGGAATGTGCACAGCGCCTTGAAAGGCGCAGGTCCTGGATAGGACCTTCCCTTAAGGATCATCGTTTTTCTCTTCAGGCCCCCTTTGTTAGTTTTAGGCCCTAGGAGGCCCTTAGTCGGTAACCACTCCATCCCAGTAGCCAGTAGTATTTTTGGGGTCAATAAACCCACTTTCTAAGGGCCAGAGAGCCCTCATAAAGGTCATTGTTCAGCGCCGAAAGGCGCCTTTTCATTTCATTAGGGCCGAGGCAAGGAGGGCCTTGCCCAGCCCTTATAAGCCCTGTTTCCCGTAAAGGCCCCATTGAGAGAATTCATTAATCCTTGAATCATTCTAATAAAATTTTGAAACATTTGCATAAACGGATCAGCTCCTCTACTACCGCCCTCCTGTGGGAGAACTCCCGAAATCTAAAAATTCGTAATATCGTAATGTCGTAATCGTAATATTCCATTTAGCCAAACTTAAAATTAGAAAAAAATAGACATTAGTTTTTACCGATAGAAACACAAAAAGAATTACTCCAAGTTGTTGTACACTCGAGTATAGTGTCCCGTTGTTTGTCAGGAGTAAACCAATTTTAAAATTTTGAAATTTACTGACTTTAAAATGCAATAGTGCATTTTCAGTAACTCTATTTATGGTAAACTACAACTATTCATTTGTCTTAGCCACGCCGTAGCTTTTTTGGAATATATACATGAACAATAGATTTTTTACTGTGAAAGAGTTTTATAAATTTGTCTTTTCATACATTTTTTACACCTTAAGGGTAGCAATTCATGTGTTAATTTAATGATGCAGAAGTATAATTTCAATAGTTTTTTTTTCTGATTATGTAGATGTTTCAAAGCTAAATGGCGTCAAAGAGAAGTAAGAGCGAATGCTTAGAGTTGGAAAGTTTTACACATATTGTAAAACAACTAACAAAAAATATTTTTCAAAAAATCTAAACTGTTTAAGTGCCAAACAGTTCAGTAGTTGGCAAACTTGGTAATTGGACTTGGACCGATATCCCTGTAACTTATTTTGACCCCGATAAAACACAAGATAGTCAGTAAGTTCGAACAGCATTTTGGTGATAAACATATACGGGTACTTTTATGTCAGCTTGGCATGCTGATTTTCGCTGCAGCACAATGTATCAGCATCAGTACCCAACCAATTTTATCACGATTTCTTGCTTACTTCTCAAAATTGAATAATTATTGTATAATAATAATGAATTGAATAATATGCCTTCCTTTAGAAAATGCTGTTTTAAGATGCACAGTAAAAAAAACTTAGTATGAGAAATCGGGAAAGCATCATGTTTACATGATTTAAGGGTCTAAGTAGTTGGCAATCTTATATTTGTCTTAATTCATGCAATTTTTAACCAATGCGCAAGTTGCCGTTTTTTCACGTTGAAAAGTTATACTTGCATTTCAAAATAAAAATTTACAAGTTTTTTTTTAAATTTGGCTGTAAAAAATGTATAAGCATTATATTATGTTCTAGCAATCATATAGATGAGGCTTCAGATAGAAAAGAGAAGAAATAGAAAACCTATTCTGTCTACGCTTGCCGTGGTAGAACGGTAGCTGTTTGGAGATTGCTATCCTATAGAAGTGGAGGTGTGGCCAATACGGCACCAAAAAACACGACAATATGAATGTTGTAACACTGCGGCAAAGGTGCTCAACCGATTTTCGACACTGGGAATGGGGAGACGACGGATCAAATATGTCCTCGGTTAATCTATTGTTGCGATTCCATGGCGTAGAGCGCCATGAACGCCACTTTTCCCCTGCGCCTCTCTCCAGTACCTTTTCCAGCAGTTCTCTCCTCCTCTAGCCCTCTCTCCACGGCGCGCCGTTGGACATGCTGGAGAATAATCCTGGAAGACAACCTTAACTTCAGTTGGCTCCCAGCAACTTTATGTTCAGAAGCTCTCCAGGATCCTCCAGCCCATCCAACCTCCATCAACATTACCTTAACTTTTGTTTTCCCTAATTCTAATTGTTCTAAAACTACAAACTACAACTAATCCTAAGCTACAACTCCAATAAACACAACTACTGGTTTTTGGTATCCTACATTATTAAATATACATCATATTATACAAAGTGTAGTAATCTAACATTATTTCTAAAACATTGCCAAGTTTATAATTGGTGCCCATTTTGCCACTTTCTTTGCTTGAAGGGATCGATCTCCCTTGGGTAAAAGAGCCCAAAATATTATAATGACAACCTGTAATTATATGTATAACTTCTACATAAACCTAAGTTCATCCTAAATAGGATGTAGGTTAGCAAGAGCACGGCTGCACTAAATTGTGCCCTTATGTATTGACCATGTATTGGTCGTGACCTCGACAATATTTAAATATTTTATAAATACAACAACTTTACTTTTTTTTAAATTGCCTCGTTTCTACTCCAAATTTTGGTACTACTCTGGAGTGGCGTTGCTAGAGATGTTTCGCGTGGCTTCAGACGTCAATCTTGTTTGGAATTGCAGGCGTAGTTGTGTCGTATGATTTACGACGATACGTTGCAAACGTTTTTTAGCAAAATACCGACGTGGCTTAAAACTCTAACAAGGGGACCTCGCGTCGTGATCGCGTCATATTGGCTCGAAATCAAAATCATAGATTCATCTTGTTCTAAAACTAAACCCTTACCCCGCTTTTCACTCCATGGCCATAAATTTCGTAAATATTTCGAAAAAACCATTTTGAAAAAAGTCCGATTTTGGAAAATCCTTATGGGATTTAACATGTAATTTCTCATCATTTGACTGGTCCCCCTTCTCGAAAATCTCAATTCGGTGCAATTTTTT
>VYYI01004008.1:0-11078 GCA_021029175.1 Bilobella aurantiaca
ACAATTAGGACAATTATTATTGATGACATTGAGTTAATGCGTGAAGCCTTCACAAATCCTGCAGTTAACGGACGACCCGACGATATGGTATTCAACGTAGTTTCGAAAGGCAAGCGTGGTAAGTTCGGATAAAATTTATTCAAAAGCTTGCTTAATTGTTGTTTACACTATTATTATTATTACACTATTTGTGTCGTCATAAAAATAGAGACTGTTGTTTTACTCACAACATATTTTTATCACTGTTGAAGATATGTTAAAGTATGTTAAAGACAATTTTTAATCGAAACAAAATTTTTGAAATTAAGGATCTTGAAAATTATTCTTTCTAAACATATTTTTTCCTAAAATTTGTATTGATATGAATTAGGTATCACTTTTGCTGACGGCAAGCAATGGGCAGGTAAAAAATTTCTTGCAGAGCACTGTGCAAGTTTTGTAAAATGTTTTTTTTTTTTTCAAAAATTGACTAGAGCAACGCCGATTTGTTATACGCACGCTTCGAGATCTTGGTTTTGGGAAACAATCCATGGAGGCTCTAATTCTAGACGAAGTTGAAGAGTTTTTGGATTGGATGAAGAAGAACGAGGGCGTTCCCATAGAGATGAATAGACGCTTCGCATTGGCTAATGTGAGTGCTCTCTGGACACTCTTGACAGGAGAACGCCACAAGCAAGACGTACAACATTTGTACCAAATGCATGAAAAGGCTAATCAGTAAGATAAACTAGCAAATGACCCAAAAACAATTATTAAATTAATTAATTAAACTAACGATAGGCCTTATATTTAAAGCCCTGGTACCTGTGACATGTGAAATGCCATGTGACCAGAGGAAATTATGTAAGTCAACTTAATCCTCTACGTAATCTTAAATATCACTATTATAGGGCAATCAACGGTGTTACCGAAGTAACTGGCCTTGTGGCAAGCCTACTTCCCATTCTGGTTAAAATTCTTCCAAAACGTTTTCTCACAAATTGGTACGACTATGTACGGCACAGAAAGTCATTTCAAGAACTCATTAATGAATCAATAGAAAAGCACATTCAAAATCCCGTCTCCGCGGACACGCCCAGAGACTTAATTGACGTTTACTTAGCAGAAATCGAAAACACGACGGATCCTCTCTCTTCTTTCTACAAGGATGTAGGACGTACGTATTATTGTTAATGTTTTCAACTGAATTTAGTTATAACAAGTTAACACAATCGTACCAAATTTAGGTAAAAACTTGGAAGTTGTAGTGAATAACATTTACGCCGCTGCTAATAGTACCACGCCAAGTTTACTCACTTGGACGGTTTTGTACCTAGTTCGGTACCCTGAGACACAAGAGAAACTTTACCGAGAGTTAAGCAAGGTTATCGGCAGAAATCGACTCCCTTCAATAATTGATAAGGCAAGGTATAGTTCCTTTCAAAACGTTTTTAGTACTTGTCACAAGTTGAATTTATTATTTATTATTTCACTCCGTTTTGGTAGTTAATGTAAAAGTGAACAACTTTGCAAATATGTTGTTTAGCATAATTAAATACTGCTATGTATCTGTTTATGTATTATGTTTTTCTGCTAATTCAAACCTTGGAATTTTCAAATTACAATTTCAAAATTCAAAAACCATTTGAACTTGGGATCTCAGCAATAAGAAATTTTCTTCATTTTTTTGTATGACGGGATATTATCTGAAAATAGCAAAGTTAATATAAATGTTCTACGTTTATTTTAGTCTACCCTACACGGCAGCTTTCGAGAGGGAAGTATTTCGATTTGCTTCGATAGTACCCCTCGGCCTATCGCATGAGACGACAGAAGATATTGTACTCGGTGGATACGACATCAAGAAGGGGACGATAGTAATGCCCAACTTGTGGTCGATGAACCACAGCGAAGTACTTTGGGGCGACCCGCAAAATTTTCGTCCCGAGAGATTCTTAAGTGCCGATGGAAGGACAGTATTGAAGATTAAAGACTACATCAATTTTGGTGTTGGAAAAAGAGCTTGCCCAGGTGAAACCCTGGGAAAGCACAGTTACTTTCTTTTTCTTACAAGTCTGATTCAGCGATTTGTAATTCTACCTGATCTCGCTAATCCTAAACCAAGTCTCGACGGGACGTATGGTCTATTCAGAGACGCCAAAAAATTTACTGTCATTGTAAGAGAGAGACCATTTCGAACTATTTTAGATAACTAAAATTAGTTAGTTAGTTAAAATTTAGTTACAATTTTATAAATTTATAGTATAAACAAGCCCGTTCTATTGCATTATTATTTCAATTTGTATCTCATTTTGGTCTTGCACGGGCTTGTTTGACTCGTCTCATATTAAATTGTTTAAGTGTGCTGCTGTGCAGTACTTGATAGTTCCTCAGTTATTCATTTTTTAAAAATTGCATGTCATATAGAAGCAAGACTGTTTTAAGAAAGGAGGTTTTCTTGTAAAATCTCCGGATCCTGTTGGAACTATATATAGTTTTTAATGTCAAAGCAACGTTGCTGTGCAGCACTTGTCTGTTTTCTACCTAAAAATGACTTAGTGCCCATTTATGGAACTGTTAGTTAAGGAGTAGTGTTAACTTTAGTTAGCTTCAAAAAGCCATTTAGTTTTGAAGGGCACTCTAAAAGTAATTTACTATGTGGAATAATAAAATGGTTTAATAAATTGAATAAACAGCACTAGCAGAACATGCGTAAATTATTGTTTGAGAAGTTGTGAGTTACGCGCTTTCTGAGTAGGTTTGACAAGCAGCAAATTTTCACTATTTTCGATTTTCGCTATATAGTATATTAATCAAATTTCAGGAAACTATTTTCAGACTTATTGCTATAGCTACAATAAGTTTGCGTGGCATCCTCATAAATATTGTAACCGACGAATTGTTATTATAATGTAATGAACTGTGTCAAAATAAAACTGTAACCAAATTTTGCATATTAGTGCATGCAGAAGTTGAAGGGAAATATTTGCTTTGTAATAAATTTTGGAATTACAAAGTTCATTTTAATGAGGTTCGTGCTTGATATTGATCAGACTGCATCATATGAAGTTGTGATAGTTCTATGTGGGGTTGTGGGAAAAAAGAGGTGGACCGGGATTCGATCCCATGCAGAGCAAAAGGTAAGGTTGCTAGTGTTTACCACTAGGCCATGGTGCCTCTTATACCAAGGGAGGCTCAACAACTCACTAATGCTCTGCAATCCCACATCTACTAATTGGAAGTAACTAAAGCGCAATTCGCAATCTCAAGTACATTATTCAAAGGTAAACTATTGCACTAAAAAAACGAATTAATTTTTTTTTGTTCTAGTTACTAATTCCCCAGAATGCTTGCTACCGTCTACTATATCGTGTATCCAATTCTAGATTTACTTCTCATCTATTTCCTTAAAAGGCAAAAGAAAAAGGAGCTATCAGGTACTTCAATATTCTTTCAGTTAAGTAACACTAGTGTAAAATATTGCTAAATAATCTATAATAAAGCTATAATCGCTGAGGCGCTATATTGCAGTTAAAGAAAACCATTTCAGAATTCTAGTAAAAAGTAATCTCTCATTGTATAATTTCATGATTTATAAGGGAGCAGGTCAATACCAAGAAAACCAAAGCTAAAAAAAACTCAAACCGAAAAACCTAAATCGAGAAAACCAAACCAAAAGAACACATGCTATGCTTATGGCCGTTCGCTGTTTAGGTATTCCCGGCTTTCGTCGTCTTTCGTTTTGGTTATCTCGGTTTTAGATTCTTGGTTGTGGTTTTTTCGGTATTGAAATGGAACCGATTTATAAACAAGAAAATTTTAGTTCTGAATTCCACATCTCCCTGCCCTAAGGAGGGTTTTTAGCGAGTGTTAAATTGAAATATGCAAGGCTTCTTTGCTTTCTCTATTTTACTTTCTTCTGCATGTATTTTGTAAGAAAAATTCTAAAATGTTTCAATGCCCATGTATAGGAGCTTGGTTTATAGTAATAAGGCTGAAATGCACTCCAGCCTTGTAGTAAAACTACTACGTTCACACGAAATGTGTGCCCGTTCGCAAATAAAAATTTACTGTAGTAAATAATTTTAATTCTAGAGTACCATTTTTTTTGCATTTACTTTACTTTTATTTCTTTTTACAATTAGACATCAGTAGCCAAAAACACACCGACAAAATTTTCACAGTGGACGATTTCTCCAACACTGATTTAAAGACATGCCCCAAAAAATGTGACAATTTATTTTACAAACTTGGGTAAAGTGCATACTCAACAATTGCTATTTAAATTTTTGAAGCTGTAAAAACTAAAATACCATTATATAATTTTTCTATTTTGCAGGTCCACACGTGTACCAGATACCACGGAACCACCACAACCACCCGTTTGCCCAACAATACACACAAACCCTAACTCAGTTTTCAATGTTGACTGAAAACCAATTAGAATTTTAATATTAAAAATTTTAACACATCTTGAGAATTCATTAAAAAGTTGCAAAAAGGTACTTAGCTTAAGTTCATGCAAGCAAGACTCCTAAATGCCAAAATTTGGTGCAATTTTGAAAAGGTAAAAATAATACAAAAAATTCAATCGTTGAAAGAACGTTTTGGTGTTGATGATAGGAGCAGCAGTGGCGTAATGCTTTAGTCAAATAAGCATGCTTATAGCATTCTGTTACTGGTAATTAAGCGGGACACTAAAATTGATATTAAACACACTTTTTACCCATAGCATTTTTGCTCATTCTTTGTAATTTGTTGCATCACTGTATTTGAAAATTCCGTGCAAATAGCACTTGAGCATACTAAAATGCCAGTCATGTGAGGGTCTGAAGCAATTTGTTTACTCAAACTTTTTTATAACTCATTTTTTATGTTAGACAAATTTATCAATGTTGCATTGAAATTGAAGGTTATCTATTTAAACCTAAGCACATGGAGAATTTCCATGCGCGTTTTTTTAAACTCATTCAGATTTGTCTACTCTTCAGTATAACAATGTTCTCTGTCACTGATCTCTCGCTATTTGCATGTTTTATATTAGTCATTTTCTACTTTGTCAATCGTCCTAAGAAGAATCTACCACCAGGTAACTTTACGTTTGAAACAGGAATTTTAACAATACAGTTAATTAAATAATAATAATGATAATTAATTAATAATAATGATAATTAATTAATTAATTAATAGTCAAGTTAATTCCAAGTAAACTAACTAGGTCCTTGGAACATACCATTCTACAGTGGAGTTTTTAAAATTGGAGAAAAACCATATGAAACTTTTCAAGAATGGGGGAAGCAGTATGGCCATGTTGTGTGTACAAAATTTGGATTCAAGGAGTGAGTGTCGTTTTCAGAAAATTTCAAAGAATTAAAAAAAGTGATAATTTGAAAACTAAGAAATACTAATTAATAAGTTTTTGATTATCCTAATTGAAGGGCTATAATTATCGACGATCCTAAAGTAATGAGAGAGGCATTCAATGACCCTGCTTTTAGCGGAAGGCCAGAAAACAGGGTTTTTGATGTTCTATCTGGTGGAAAGCACGGTAAAGCTTATTTTATAAAACAAAAATTGACATTGAAATTCTTACTTTATATATGTGTAATAGAAAGTTCTATTTTATATTTTAATATAATCATTTTATGCAAGGCATTAGTATTTTACATTTATTTTACATTACTTCAATAATGATGAAAAACACAAATAAAAAAGTGGTTAATTTTGGTAGTTATTTAATTATTTTAAAAATTTATTTCAACATGCATCAGTTAACTTCTTTTTTTATTTAAGGCATTTCCGCTGCAGACGGGGAAGAGTGGGCAGGTGATATAATTTGTACAAACAAATTTTTTTGAAAATTTTTGAAATTTGAAACAAATTAGGAGAATTATTTACTTTTTAAACGTTGCATTCTACAGAACAACGCCGTTTTGTCATGCGCACACTTCGAGATTTTGGTTTCGGTAAAAAATCCATGGAAGGTTTCATAATGGAAGAAGTTACAGAGCTTTTGAAATGGATGAAAGAAAATGAAGGAACCCCTGTAGCAATGGACAGACGCTTTGTTTTGGCAACAGTAAGCTCACTGTGGACACTGTTAGCGGGCGAAAGACAAGACCAAGACAACAAGATTTTAGATGAAATCATCGATAGAGCAAATACGTATGTGTACCCAACTAAAACAGCTCGCTTAAACTTAATTAGTTATATACACTACAAACATTGTTTTATATATCAATACTCATCAATATTTTTAGAGTGTTGAACAACGTGGCTCAAGTCAACGGTCTGGCGAGCGTATTTCCGCAACTTATTGACATTCTACCGAAATCGTTTCTGAAGGACTGGTACAACTTTGTTGATACAGTGAAGCCGTTTCTCAAGATATTTTCCGATGCCGTTGATCAGCATGTTGCAAACCCTACCGACGAGAACAGCCCACGTGACCTTATCGACGTGTATTTGACGGAAATTGGAAAAACTACTGATACAAATTCTAGCTTTTACAAAGAACGTGGATGTAAGTGGCAATATAAGAGAATTACTAACTATACTACAATAAAAATTGTTTAAAAAATTTCCGAGTAGTTTGAAGGACAGAAAATATATATTCAAAATAAATGAATAAATATATATATTCAAAAACGGCAAGCTAACAGTATATAAACTAAAAAAATTTTCTTTTGAAACTGTAGAAATTTCTCTTTGATTTTCAGTGCAAACTCTGAAAGTCGTGGTTAGCGACTTGTACAGCGCCGGACAGGGAACCACATCTAGTTTACTCACTTGGACAGTTTTGTACATGGTCCGATTTCCAGAGGCCCAGAAAAAGTTACAACGTGAATTAGATGCTGTGATTGGTAAGAGTCGTATGCCCTCACTGACAGATCGTGCAAGGTAAGAAGCAGTTTTTAATGAAAAATAGCGCATATGTTAAACCATGCTACATTATGCGCACATAAATTATTTTGTATTAATTGTCGTATTTTCGTATTGTCCAAATTAAAAAAAATGCAGGCTTACAATTTCAACTCCATTAACATAAAATGCTTAGCTTTTTCAAAATTGTAATTTGGCAAAACAGTTTCCAAACAATTTTATAAATTCAATATCCGGAAATACAGCTTGCTTAATTACCAGGAGCGTTGACAATGGTTAATTTTGGTATTATTACTGAAATTTTCCATATATTGTATAGAAAGCTCAAGTATTATTATGATTCAAGATTATCGAAAAAAAATTTCATGAAATTTGCAGAATAACAAATACAAGAGCCTATTATACAGTTTATGTAATTACTTACTCATTCCTCATTCCAGTCTTCCATACACGGAGGCCTTGACGTGGGAGATACTCAGATACGCCACTTTGACGCCGTTTGCAGTTCCACATGAAACAATGGCAGATACTACTCTCTGTGGATATGACATCAATAAGGGCACAATCGTCATGCCTAATTTGTGGTCTATGAGCAACAGCCAGTCAGTCTGGGGCGACCCTCAAAACTTTCGTCCAGAGCGATTTTTAAGTTCGGACGGAAAATCGTTTTCGAAAAACAAAGACCTCATGCCTTTTGGTACTGGCAAGCGGCAATGTGCTGGCGAGGCACTTGGAAGAGACAACTACTTTTTATTTCTCACCAGTATTTTTCAGCGATTTACAATATTGCCGGATCCAGCGAATCCAACGCCAAGCCTCGAAGCATCTCCTGGATTCTTTAGAGACGCCCAAAAATTTAAAGTGATCATTCAAGAAAGAGTATGATAACATAAAATACAATAATCTTATAATAATAATAGGTCATATTTGCTGTATATAATAAAATGTGACGCTTTTCGACGATTAAAATGTGACGATTAAGTAAGAAAAAGTGAAAAAAAAATATAAGTAGTAATAATTTTCAACAATAAATTGTTTCATTACTTACTATGCTCTTAACTTAAATTACAAAATGCATATTACATAAATTTCTCGCTTTCCACAATAAAAAGGGCACTTTAAAATTACTTAATGGGGAACTTGAGTTGTCACATTCTGCCCAATTCTAGTTGTCTAGTCACTTATCAAGTAATGGAAATTAAGGCAAAGGCTAATTTGATAAACGTGTCAATCTCCGTCGCAATTAGACGTGCTTCCAGACTTGTCAAAATTTGATAAATGTAGATAATTTTATCATTTTTTTTTGCCATGCACTCAGTCTAGGTCTACTCCACATCAAGTGGCGTTGCAAAGTGTATTTTTTTGTTAATGGCACAACCCGACCATTCAAGACTAAGCTCAAGGTTATGAATATAAATACAATATTTTTGGTTCTGTTTTTAGTAGCACTCAAAATGTTTTCTCTTGGAGACGTGTCCTTGTGGATTCCAATTGCACTAGTAATAATTGGTTACGTTGTATTTAGGCCCAGGAGGAACCTACCACCAGGTAAAACACAGTTCGGGTTGGAATTGGCTCAACAGTGATCAATTGTACCTTTTATTGTACTCTAGGACCCTGGAACATACCATTTTATAGCGGAATTTTTAAAATTGCACCTGAGGCCCATGTTACATTTAGAGACTGGGCAAAGAAATATGGGCCACTAATACGTACAAAAATCGGGCTGAAAGTGTAAGCAAACAATGTTTGTTGTTCGTAAACTTATGAAATCCAAATTCGAAGCTTCTAGAAAGTGAGCATTACAAACTAAATAAATGTAATTAAATAACTCAAATAAAATTTATATAATTGTTGATTGCATCAAAATACCAATCTTACCACAAGAGGATTTTACATTCGTTTTTGTAAGTTCCCTTCCTATGAAATTTTTGGACCTTAAGCGTTTTAAACGCTTAACAGCAAAGGAGCAAAAAATATTTTGCTCCCATGTTTTTTTTTTTTTGAAAAAAATAACCGTTTTTTTAATCAAACAAGAACGCCGATTTTAGGGGGAGTGAAATGCAGACCTTATTCACTATCAAGCAGTAAATTTCTACATGTAAACTTCACGCTACACTACACAATACATGTTGAATTTTTAAGGGAACGCAATTCTTTGCTAAAGTAAATGCCAACGCCGCACAATTTCCCTTAGTACAATTTTGACCGAAATGCCCTGCTTTGTAATGGTCAAATTTACAGACTTAATTATTAATATATAAATTAATAATAAATAATTTATTATATATATAATATAATGTTTAGTTCTTTTAACCTCCGTTCCACAGAACGCTGATTATCGACGACGTTCAGTTAATGCACGAAGCCTTCACTAATGGTGCGGGAGACGGAAGACCGCATGACTTAGTCTTCAATGTTCTCTCCAACAACAGACGGGGTAAGTTCACTGACGCAAATGTGTAAGGTTGAAAATGCGTTGCATGAGTTAACTATAGGGTAGTTAGAAGGGGGTTAACATAGTAAGTAACAGTCGATTTGAAACTATTGACGCGGTATTTGCCAGTTCCATAAAAGTGATACAGTAAAACGTAGTATATTACTGTGTTATGTATCTCACCTTTTCGTTTGATTTTTGGGAATTTAAATTATAATTACATAGTTTGCAATTATATAATAGTAGATACATAAATATTAACTATACTGTAAAGTAATTGAACTTTGTATTTATAAAGGTATAAGGTACTACGGTATTAATTTTAAATTATTCAAATTAGGTATAACATTTGCCGACGGAGAGCAATGGGCAGGTAATATTTATTTTTACATGAAAAACATATTTAATTTGTTTTTTTTTCCACAACGTTTGTCGCAAAACTTTTCATTTTCTTTATGTTGTTGAAGTTTGTTTAAAAAAATCTTGAAACATCTAGAACAACGACGCTTTGTTATGCGCACGCTTCGAGACTTTGGCTTTGGAAAAAAGTCCATATAGGCATTTATCATGGAGGAAGTGACTGAGTTTATAAAATGGATGAAGGAAAATGAGGGCGTGGCCATTGATGTGAATGGACGCATCGTATTGGCTACTGTGAGTGCGCTCTGGACGCTATTGGCTGGAGAACGCCAGCAACACGACGACAAAATCCTGAATAAAATTATTGAGAAATCGAATACGTGAGAAACTTTTTACATTATTCATTAACTATTTCTATCCTCACGCGTAAAACAAGGGCTATAAACTTTTGAATTTTTTTATTATATGCAAATATTATTATATGCATAGCATATTATATGCAGACTAGTGAATACTCGAAAATTTTTTACCGGTTTTGAATCAGCAAGACACCCGTAAGCACACTTGCGTTTCAAATTACTTGTGATTACTATGGTGAACGGTGCATTTAATACTACATTGATTAGCTAACCTAACTTAAACTGATCTCACTTATTTTTCTTCAGTTGTTAGATCTAACAATCCCATCCTAGGACAAAAGAAAGTCAATTGTTTGCTTTAATTTTACAATTGTTAAACCTACAAAGGTTTGTCATACCTGGTAAAGAAAAATTCAAGAAAATTTATAGAGCTACCAGGATTCAAACCAGTACTCAAATTTGTAGCGCATAATTTCTTAAATAATACGTATTTTTATCACATATTGTATCACATTAACAGTATCATTGTCTATTCCGTAAAAATAGCGACAAAACAAATACCTATGTTAAAACGTCACGCTAATATGTTAAAAATAAGCTTGTTATAATTGTAGAGGATTTAATGGAGCCACAGAAGTAAACGGCCTCATCAGCCTCTTTCCCCAGCTTGTGCAAATTTTACCAAATGTCTTTCTCACAAAATGGTCCCGGTTTGTCAAAAACATAAAACCGTTTCTAAACGTTTTCGTTGATGCCGTGAAGGACCACATTGACAATCCCGTGGATAAGGACCATCCAAGAGACTTGATTGACGTCTACCTCACAGAAATCAACAACACCAAAAACCCAAAATCAAGTTTCTACGGGGACGTTGGGCGTAAGTTAACATTAAAAAACTAGGTGGCACATTATTTGACATATTTCATCATCATTAGCAGACTAGACAAAACTTTCCACATGAAACTTACCAAAAGTGCTATATTTTTATACCTGCGTTGTTAACAGGTACTTACGGTTTGTACTTACTTTTTTGTTATACCTGAATTTCAATTCAATTATTT
>VYYI01004009.1:0-11078 GCA_021029175.1 Bilobella aurantiaca
GATTCTATACGGTCCAGTAGTATAAGTGAGCCATGCTGATAGTATAACCGAAACACAAAAAATGACCTAGAAGAGATTTGTAATAAATTGGCAATTTGTTTAGAAAAATTTAGTTAAATTTGTCAACGACTTACACAATCAATAACGACAACCAACTTAGCATGCCTTTCGTAATTTGTCATACTGATTCAACTTCAAATGGGAAATGATTTGAGGAAGATGATGATTGTGATTGATGGATTTTGATTGATTGACTGTGAAGAAGTGAAGTTAGGGGTTACTCTTGGGATCGGAGGAACGCCTTAGCCATTTTTTGCACAGTTTCAAATTGGGATATTCGGTAAAGTTAACAAATATTTTGGCTAAAAATTTCTTTCAATGTACTCGTTCATTTAAGGATTTTTAAGAAATCTTTGTTCTTTGGACTTGCTCTTACACTTCAATCAAACTTACATTTTTAGCCTTTAAATCCTTACCTTGAGCACTTTCTTTTATTGTTTACTGCACTGTTGTACTTTTCTACTGTACTTTAGCCGAGCTTTTGAGCATTAAATCACCTCTTTTGGAAAAATGTACAAAAATGCGTGTTAAATAACAATTTAAGTTTCAAAAATCATTTTAAAGTAATGTACAAGTGCAGGATTTCTGTTGAAAAAAGTTAAAAAAAAGTGAAAAAGTTCAATGGTGTTCCAAAATATAGGTGCTAGTAAAATAGGGTGAATAAATTGCTAAAACTTTACTAGTGCTATTACCGGATACGCTTCCCAATAGCTTCGAGAGTATTCTGTAGACTACCGTCATTTGCATAGAGTCACATACGGCTATAAGGCAAAATCTACGGCGGCTTACCTCACGTCAGGTGCCATGCCTTTGTAGACCTAAAACGTCAGAAAATTGCAAGTAAGTCTTTGTGCTCGCTTCATGACAACATCTATGCTATTGAGCTCCTTACCTTATCCCTACTTTTCCCCTGTATTTTGACCATCCGTCTTGCGTGAATTGTCAATTAACGTGCATTGTCTTTAGGATTATAATCCGATCAAAATATTTGATAACTTGACTTAGTTGCTTAGTTCACATACTCTGGCAAATCGCTGAGGCGGAAGCGTTCTCTGCATGAAAATAACATGAAAGTTTTAAATATCATTCTTGGAAAAGAACACCAATGACTTCAGCTTACAAATTATGCACAATTTCTGCGATTGATGATTCTCGTCTGCTTTTGCTAACGTTGCACAATTAACCTAAACGTATCGCATTAGTTGAAATAGAGATACAATATGTTTATGATTACTTCACCATCAAATTTTGCACCATTATCCACATTTTTCTGTGTTTGTTCTGAGCTTAAGTTTCTAAGGGAATGTTTAAAACAACACAATTTCTGAAGAAGAAAAGCAAAATTTTGAAAATGAGTTTCGCTCTGTCCTTAAAATTATGTTTATATTCCAAATTTGTGTTTACTTTTAGTTTAGTAAGGAGTAATAGTAATTGCATGGTGAAGCAGATTGGTAATTGAAAACTATCGTGGAAGGCTCACTTAACGTTAAATAAAATAAAACTTTGCACCATTTCCTTCAAGGCATAATTTAATAAAGCATAACAGATCGTATAGTAACCATAGTAACTATAAATGCTAAAAAACGAGCCATTGCATTATTTCCTCAATCTTCAAAAACAGTTTTGGTCAAATATCTTTCCACTTAAGCCACATTTGCAGTAACTATGGGTTCGAAAGTATGGGATACGAATCAAATAATAATACCACTTTTTGCAGAAGGTTTAGGCTCGATTAAATGTGGAACTTTTGGTCGTAATGTTCAGTCTCAGTCGAAAAATAGTTACTTCACCGATTTGAAATCACTTTAGCACAATTACTGTTAAATTATATCTTTTATTGTGAATTTATAGCAGAAAAAATTGAAATAAAGTTGATTGTGTTCATCTAACAAGCATAATTCCCTCATCAAACAAATATTTCGCAGTTTATATCAATTTCTTGTTTCAACAAACAAAAATAAAAAAAAAGTAATCACAATGAATGTTTAATCAAAACGCTCGTAGTTATATGGAAGTTAAGCAGCCGTCGCTACTGAATAAGCATAATGCAACGTGTAAAAAATTTTGGTGTTGTAAAGTTTTTGAGTAAAAAACACATTGTTTAGATATTAAAATGGCGAACCGGCTGAGCATTTTGCTTGATGACTTCATTTGCGCGACAACGGACAACGTGAATGGCGTATATGCGAAACACAACATAAATCATAAAAGTACAAGGAATACAATGTGTGCTCCCGGCCATAGAACACATTGTATATTTCTGCAGCTGTGTAGATTGTGAAGACAACTGCATGCATGACGTACCAAGCAATGAGGCCATGGATGCTTTCCTATAAGAATCAAGTTGTAGATACACTAAACTAATTATTACTAATAATGAATAAAATAAACGATTAAATGAAACATTTTAAAAAGATACACCAATATTATGCCTTGATTTCTCCACTAACATTTCTATTTGCAATGTAAATCCACACAAGTTGCCCCTCGTTCAGAAGTTGAAAGAGTACTATGATATAATTAATAGTAGTATAATCCAACATTATGATAATACTGTAAGAAGTACTAATTATTTTCTCAAAAAGACGCATAAAGCAGGATGTTATAAAGGCTTTGAAAAAGTTAGTCGTTGTAGAATACAACATGGTCTTACTGCTGAACTTGAATAATCAAAACAGATTCAGTATTGAGAACAATATTATGGAAAATTGCGTTAACTTACCTAAAAAAACGAGGAAGATGATCCGATGTGGTCCCGTGATATAAGTGATCCCTGCTGACAGTAAAATTGAAACAAAAAACAGGACCTGGATTACAGCAAATTAGAAAAATAAGTTTTGGGTATTAAGTACTTATAATTTTCAATAACTTACAATATTCAATGATTACTACTAACTTAGCATGTCTCTCATAGTTCAACTTCAAAGAAAATTTGATACGAAGAAGTAAAGTATAGGCGAAGACTTGATATCAGCGTGGGCGCTTTAAGGTTTTGCTGTATTTAGGCTCATGGTCAAGTCAACAAATATATTTGCCCTAAATTTCGGAATTTTTACTTGTCGAATTCCTTATTTTTACCTTAATTTAACCGATTTGTACTTGGTTCTTAGCCACGAAGATTTTTTAGACTTTGGTATATCGGTGTATAAAGAAACTTAAATCAACCTTCCTCGATTTTGATACAATTTTCAGAGAGTTAGCCGATAAGTAAAATTTATTAAAGTACACCCGAAAAATTTATTATAGATATAAAATACGTTAAATTTAGTTAAGCAAATTGAAAGTTTAATAGTTAAATGTTTGGTAAAAATAACAAATTTCTGGTTTTTTACTTGATTGGTTGGTTTGATGGTTTCAGCTGAAATTGAATAACATTCTAAAGTACTAATGTTTATAAAGTAAGTGAATGTACGGTACTAGCGTAAAATTGTATAAAGTAGTACTTACAGGCCAAATATCAGCTAATATAACGTTTACAACGGAGAGAATTTTGAAGAATTTCCAAAGTTCTACAATTCCGGTACCGTATGGCAGCATTCCTAAAGTTATGCAAGAGTTTAAAGCAGTTTAATTAGGGTAGAATGCAAATTATCATTAAATGACCAAAATATAACCTTCGAGTGAGTACAAGTACAAAATATCTTTAAATGTTCAAAGGTTCGAGTAAAAATTTTCGATTAAGCTAAACACGGAGGCTCAAAGTACCATGCAATTGCAAACGTTCGGTGAATGTTCAATATATCTGTTTAAGTACAAAACAAATTTAAAACCGGGTCCAAAGTCGAAAAAAAAAAGTTACTTTGTTGCGAGCGTACGATCGGGCACCAATGCTACGTTCCTCATCAATAATATCAGTTTTATGATTGTACAACATAAGAATCACTTCAAAGACAAATGCGTGAAATCTTTTCAGACAGTTTTAGACACTTTAAAAAGGACCTTAACAATTGTCGTTGTTCCCGTCCTAATTCGAATCAGAATATGAAAACCAAACTCTTCAAATTATAAAAAAAAAACATTCAAAATCAAGTCAGCAGCTAAGTTAATTTTGGTCGACTAGAAGTCCAAAAGATATTTTCGAGATAAGCTTAATAGTCAGGTTGAAAAAAATGTCCTAATCAAAATATTGGTGTAATTGACTAATCTGAGCAGTTCTCAAAGACTGCAAAAAAAATTTTATTGCGAAAACCCTTTTTTGCATGAAACAAAGTAGAAACATATAAGTACTATTTTTGTATCTGGCAAGCTTCCAATGCCATATAAACCTGAATATTAAGCACCAGTTGCAAAATTCTGGCACTGTCCTTCAAGCCATACCAAAATGTCTGCATTTGCAAACATAAGGATAATGTATAACTAAACCCTTATTAAGTAGCGAAAGCATAGCGAAACTACTTTATGTTTTTGTTATGTCCGTCCGGCCGAGCAGAATTTATATCACGGGAACTACTGAAAACTGAACCGATCTACAAGCAGTTTTTGTATATATGTTCCTTGATATCCGACCCAGTTTAAGTTAATTTTTGTTTGACCGGAAGTGACCGCCTTGGGGGTCAAAGGTCAAGGTCTATATATATTATTCTACGACAACTGGAAAAATGACCTAAATAAAAGTTGTTCCTCTTATAAAAACAAGAACACTTCTAAAGGGTACTTTTTTCTGTAGCACCCCAATGACCGCCAAAATTACCACATGTCCTCAAAATGACCTTTCAATTTCAAATCCTACTTTTTGCATGAAACAAAAGTTAAGATGTTTTAAATGACCACCACGACCTGCTTTACCACAAGATGACCGCTTGACCTCAAAGTGACCTCTCAAGGTTAAACACTACTTTTGCATAAAACAAAAAGTTATGTTGTTTAAAATGACCCCCGCGACCTCCATTACCCCAAAATGACCTTCTGACCTCCAAGTGACTTTTTAATGTTAAAAATAAAATTTTCCTACGCGCGCGTACCTCGCGCGACCCCCTTTACTCCGAAATGACCCCTTGATTTCAAAATAATCAAAGTGATCCCTTTAAACCTTGAATTCTGTTATTGGTTCATTTTTTTAAATAATTTTGTAATTTCTGTTTTTTGTCTAATCTTTCTACTTCCGCTACTTGGTTGACCGTTTTACCACGTTTTTTTTTCAAATTATCAAAAAATAATTCATGCTAATATTATTATCACTTTTTCTGGATTTCTGCAGAGTTTACAAAAACTTCTATTGAGCTCCTTCTTCAAGTAAATGTTTTTGATACTATATTTTGCGTAGCAGAAAATCCAAATTTATACCAGTAAAATTTTCGCCTTGTCATATTTCCACAAACAATTATAAATTATTAATGTGTATTAACGTTCCTATTAAGTACATATTATATTATATTTATTTTTATTAGTTTTACTCAGCGACCATCGATAATAATTCAAAATAAGCATAAAATAAGTCAAATTGTTCAAGTATTGAAACAGTGAACCGGCTGGGACAACTTGCTGATGAGTTCATTGGCACGACATCGGATTACATGGATGCTGTACACGCGGTACACGGCGTAAATCAATAAAATAATTCCTGAAAGCACATCGTAATTTCCTCCAAAAAACAATAAGCTCAACAATTCTGTAGCAATGTACATTGTGAAGAAAACTGCATGCATGGCGTACCAAGCAATTAAACCATGAATACTTTCCTAAAACAAAAAAAAACACTAAATAAATAAATATTAAACAATACTTTGTACTGAAGCAATTAAACATTGTTGTTTCAAAACTCAAATTTTTTAAAAATAATGCCTCTACTTACATTTTTATTCGCATTGTAAATCCAAAAAATTTGTCCAACATCGAAAAGCAGTACTAGCACTATAAAATTGAGTTATTAAACGTCTGTTTTTCTAATTGAGTTGAAAATTTGAAATTTCTTTATTTCCAACTATGAAAGGCATAAGTTAAAGCAAAATATTTAAGTATTTCAGAAATCCTGAAATTTCTGCCCTGCAGAACATTCAAGGTAACGCACTTATTCGGTATCAAACTATTCTTTCAGAATACATATGTATCAATTATGCAAACTTACCAATAAATAGTACAACAAGTGCGTGAATTTGTGCTATGATAGTATAAAACCACGCTATTAGTCCAACCGTAATGCAAAATAAGACCTGAATTAGAAAAATGTATTAAATTTTGCACTTTTGTTTAATATATTTCTTAAACTTGTTCAGTGACTTACACACTCGATAATTACAACCAACTTGCCATGCCCCTCGTAGTTGGTCATGTTGACTCAAACTCCAAAAAGTCAATGCTGACAAGATGTTTGGGGCTAGTGCTTAAAATTTACCAGAAAGTATAAATAGACCTTTTGATAACTGGCATGCATCCAAGGGCAAACATTGCGAAAATAAGCATATGTGAAGTTTTTCGTAACATTATTGAACATGTAACAGATCCAAGGCCCGTAGTCCGGGGGTTAGTACCCTTGTCTTAACTTGGGTAGGTGCCTAGATCTAATCCCAACACCAGCACAGTAAAAAATAGTGGCACTCACTAACACAACAACATTGACAGGGCCTAGACACAAATGTCAAAGAATAAAAAAAAATGAAGATGTAGCATGTTCATGTCTACATTTTTATTCAATTTTGTATCATTTTCAAAACAAAAGTATGTCAAAAGAATTTTAATAGACATATTTCATATTACAAACTTTTTCTCTTTAATCTCGAGCAGCTAACCTTGAACTTCTGTTTGCTTTAGGTTTGAAAGCACTTCCAAATTAAGATAATTGGTTAATCATATTAAACAGAATGATCAATTACATTATAATTTGAAAGTTTCTATTAAACGAACCCTAACATCTTACAGTTAGCAGATGCAGATCTGTAGTTTAACTATTTGAGCTGAACTAGTTTGCTAAATTATTAACAAATTTGAAAGTACGTAGACGATTAAGCTATTTTATGAACAAAGCTTTTTCAAATTTAAAAAATCCTACCAGAGAAACGATGGTAACGAAACTATGGTTCCCCAATAGTCTCGCAACAATTTGAAAGATTGCCCACATTTGCTTTTATGTATGCTAATAAATTCCTTCTTACCATATCCTTACCCACCTTTACATATTGACCAGCCGCTAAGCAGAAATGTCAAATAACTCTCCTTCACCTTTCCTATAAAATTTGTTTTTATAACAAATCATAAGGAATCAAGATGAACATATTTTATCTTGGTAAAACGCAAATTAAACCGGTAATAACGGAACTAGTATTTTAAATCAAAACTGAAAAGAAAGCTTAAATTTAAAAAGCCTTACATGCCATCTTGAGGATATTGTGTACTAAACAACCAATAGCAAGTTTATGGACACAAAATTGTATAAACGCAATTTTTTTAGTCGTAGATCCTCTATTATTGTAAACAGATTTTTATTTCTATGAAGGAGGGGGGGGGGGAGGCGGAGGAAGAGATTAAACGCTATACGCTTATAATCTCGGAATGCAATACGAATGCTCTTCAAATCAACTTTTTTTTTAATTTTAATTTTAGCAGCCGGTGTGGAAGCACCACCAACAAGAGTCATCTTCTCATCAATTGGTCGCACAAAAAATTCTGCCCTTCGTTCAGCGCTATACATGGGCATAATAGTTTTTTGAAAGTTTTTCTTTACAAAGAACATCAAGAAGCAAGTGAATGCTCCTAATGTACTTCAGACAAGTCAAAGCAGCCCGGCCATAGTAACAGGACCTAGAAATTCAAGCTCACTCGTATCCTAGGACGTGCTTGTTTGGCTATTTCGGTTAAAACATATACTGAAATTTTAGGGTTTGATACAAACTATGTTCAGCAAACCGTACATTGACCAAAATATTTCAAGTGTGTGTGGTAAAATTCAACATTAAACTATCCCATAGTTGAAAAAAATATTATTGTTAATTAAATCAATTGGTTAATTGCAACCTTTTTTTTATTATTTGGAATAAAAATAACTTGACTTTGGACATTTTGGAATTGTTATATTTTAAAATTATTAAATCTGCATGCAAATATCTACATATCTCCATTAAACAAAACTATAAATCTTATTAACTTGAAAGATTTTCAAGAAACGTAGAACAGGCTGGCAATGATACGTTTTATGAAAAATAACGATTATTCTGTGAACTTTTAGCTTTTCCGAACTTCTCCAGTTGATGATTTAACATAACTCTGAATTTACCATTTCTTTCTCAACTTCTGCTGATTCGAATTCAAGCAAAAAACACTTTTTTAAATATTGTAATGACGCACTGGCAGCGACATTTGGCTAATGACTTCATTTGCACGACAGCGGATGACATGAATGGCGTACACACGATACACGGCATAAATTATTAGAATAATTGCTGAGAACAAGCCGTAGTTGCCGCCATACATCAACTTGAAGAATTCTGCAACAATGTACAGTGTGAACAGAACTGCATGCAGGACGTACCAAGCAATGAGGCCATGGATACTTTTCTGAAAGTAAAAAAAATAGTTACGTTTGTAGACAAATTAATTGCACAGCAATTGTCAAGAAATAATTTTGCTACATTTGGTCGAAGAAGACATATTTATGCAAACTGTAAACTTATGCTATTAAAGCCACTATTCCACTAGCACTAAATTTTAAAAAAGCATGCATTCTACTTACACTTTTATTGGCAAAGTAAATCCAAACAATTTGTCCGACGTTCAGAAGGAGCAGCAACACTGGAATTAATTTATTTGTAATTAATTGTGGAACCAAATGATTGATACCATAAGCATGTTGAGAAAGCTAATTATAATATATTAATTACTTATTTATTATCATAATAAATTAACAGTTTTTGAACGTTGAAGATAAATCAATGTATTATCCAAACTTACCAACAAGGATAATGTAGATTGCTGGAGGAGAAACAATGACACTAAGAAGCCATATAAATAGTGCAAGAGAAATGCAAAACAATACCTAGTTTATAAAAAAAAGTTGTTTAAACATTGTTTAAAATGTTTACCAAAAGTAAATTTTTGTAAGACTTACACATTCGATAATAAAAACCAATTTTACTTGCTTCTCGTAGCTAGCCATACTGTTCAAAGTTCAATTGAGAACTGACGAGAATTTACGAGAGTGGCGAAATTTGCTTTTAAAAATAGAAAAAGATTACTTGCTAAATAACCTTCTTCGTTTAGGCTTCAAAGAACTTATAAGACCAAAAAAATAAGGCTTCGCTTCAAAAAAGCATTATGGACTTCACCATAACCTTACTGAAGAAACAGAGCTAATATTTCCATGGTCATATCTCTAGTACTTTTTTGCCATCATTTGCAGTTTACACAAACTCGTCTCCTCAGGAAAATTTTTGATAACAAACATTTCCATAGAAAAGAGAGTGTATTTTATCATATAAATATTTTTGCTTCGTAGTTAGAGCATTAGAACCATTTCCAAATTTTATGTGGCCTCAAGCATGAACGTAGCCTTTTAGTGGTACTTTACACGTTGATTGTCCTATAATTAGAAAATTCAAGAATTTCTTGTACTAAAACAGTTCTAATCAAAAAGAGCGAGATCAATTTTTCCTACTCTACATAGTGAGATACTTTTTGCCGCCCTACCGCCTCCTATTTACCGCCCCGCTTACCGCCCCGCTCAAATAACACAAAATCTCGACGAATTAGGTCATTTCAAGTATTTTAGGAAAAATTTTATACTTTGAAATTTTTTCACTTACCACCCCAAATAATTTATTTTATAGCTCCGCTCAAATAACACAAAATCTCGACGAATTAGGTCATTTCAAGTATTTTAGGAAATTTTTTATTGAAATTGTTTCACATACCGCCCGAAATAATTCATTTTACAGCCCCGCTCAAATAACACAAAATCTCGACGAATTGGATTATTTCAAGCATTTTTGAAAAAAAAATTCTCTCAGATATTTGCTGAATAGGTCATACAATAACGCCTGAATTAGAGCGATTGTATTTGGCTTTCAATTTTCACCAGAATTAATGAAATTAAATGAAATTAAGTCGAATTAAAGTATGAAAGAATATCATTATCATGCTTCCTATGTAAATCGTATATAGTAATTGCAGTGTGATATGTTTTTGTACATTTTCTTTAATAAAAAAATTCAAATTCATTTTAATTTGAAATTTCGACGAGTGTAATACTTAATTATATTTATTATAAAGTTGTTATAAGTGTACTAGCTATACTTTTATTAAGAACACTAAGTTCTGCCTTAGACATATAAGGCAATGCCTTAGACACATAAGGCAATACCTTAGGCACATAAGGCAATGCCTTAGACACATAAGGCAATGCCTTAGAAACATAAGGCAATGCCGTAGAAACATAAGGCAATGCCTTAGAAACATAAGCCAATGCCTTAGACACATAAGGCAATGCCTTAGACACATAAGGCAATGCCTTAGACACATAAGGCAATGCCTTAGAAACATAAGGCAATGCCACCGCTTGAACTTATTTTGCTAATTGTTGTTTTTCAAACTTGCATTGGTTTAGGAAAATTAGCTAAATTCAAAGATCTATTTTTCATTTTAAATGAATAAAACGTAATATTTGTAACTAACTTTATTTGTGGATTGTGTACAGAAGTATCTCGCACAATTTCAAATTTATTAAATTTTATGCGAAGGTTTCAGGCATAGTCCATGCAAAGTTAAAGCAGGGGTTTTAAAGGATTTTATAATAATTTCATTTGACAGTGATTCCCAAGCCTGTTTAACCCAGCTCACCATTAAAGTTTTTGATGGAGCCTTGAAACAGAAAGCATACGAAACTCAATAGTTTTGAAAGGAGGAGACAAACGAGCAAAATTGGTGTTGGCAAATGAAAAGCTTCCTCACCCAAGCAGGCCTGCAGTGGCTGTGGCTTCAAAATTCATACGAACTGGCCGTTCTCAACAAAGAAAACTTCCTCCGCAGATTCCGGATCAAGCTGGGAGCCGTCGATTTAGATTCTGCAAAGAACTCCCATTCCATGCCCCATT
>VYYI01004010.1:0-11077 GCA_021029175.1 Bilobella aurantiaca
AAACGTTATAAGACCCTAGAGGGTCTTACACGCGGGTACCGTCAATAAGACCCCCTGCTTATAAGACCCCACTACCCATGCTTCCCTAATGGGGGTCTTATAGTAAGGGAATACTGTATTCACATCACAATTTCGATATTCACATCGAAATTTCATGTCATTCAGGATTTTGAATACTTATATATAAATTTTTATATTCACATCAAAATTTCAATGTCATTCAGCTTTCAAAATTTTGATTTGAATATCAAAAAACTGAATTTTTAAGTAAATATGTAAATTTCGATGTCGTTCAATTTTCGAATTTCAAAATATGGGTGCCATTCAGTTTTTCGATATACATAGAAACTTCCACGTAACTCAATTTTTATACGTATACCAAAATTTAGAAGTAAGATCGAAAGCTGCAGTGAAGTCAAAGGACTTATTGTTTTGAAATAAATTCCAAATGAAAGGCTTTTGTACCCCCAGGTTTGAAGATAACGATTTCTGAAAACCACGTAAATCTCAGAAAACCGCGTCAAAAGACCCATATGAATTTAAAAATTGGTTTTCAAAGAAGAAGTTTTGAAATTTTATGTTAGTGCGAATCTTCAATACCTTAAAAAATTTTGTTTTATATTAGTGTTTTTATTGGTAAAATTTAAAAGCCATAGCTCTTGTACACCCCTAAGGCACTACTGGTAAGTATACATGTTTACAAAATGTCTTCAAAATTCAGACGAGATGATAGGAGACGATGTTAAAATAAATAATTTTTAGTTGAAAATACCAAAATTGAAGTGATCAAAAGTGTTAAACGCACTAATTAATTTGTGGCCTGCAAATGTAACGTTGCCAACTGGATTTCTTATTTATTATGAATTTACTAATTGATTCGGTTTGCTTAGTAACCCTCTAATCCCAAACATTAGCAACATAAAAATTACCCTAGTAATCGGACTTCGGACCCAACAAAGGCCGCTTGGCAAAGAATTAATAACCTACTTTTTTTTATAATTTTATGATCTTGATTTTTACGAAATGCTGAAAAACGCCGAGATGTACAACGAGTTGTTGATTTCTTAACGCCGAGATGTACACCGAGTTGTTGATTTCTTAATAAAAAAGTAAACAACACGGTGTATTTCTCGACGTTTTTCATTTTTGACCGGATTCAAAATTTTCAGTGAAAATCTAACAACATGAAAATTAAGATTAATAAAATTCTAAAATCTATTAATGGCAAGTTTTAGAAAAACCTTCAATTTGTAAGCAAGCTACTGTTTTTTGCTGAAATTATTAAATTTCCCGTACATAAAAATTTACACTTTTACTAAAACATTATAATCAGTATTAAGCGATACGTTGAGTTTCATCACAGAATCCTCATCAAATGTAAGATGGCGGTAATCTGTATAGCTAACTCCCATATGGCAAAATTCTGGAATATTCTGTCTCATTTCAGTGTGAAGCTCGGCATTTTCCCGGTTTCATTCCATATTGCACAGTGAATAATTTGCGTCTTCTTAGAGACATAGAAACACCTTGGCAACAAAGACAAACTAAAAATATTGCACACAAGTGTCATTTGCACCGGAAGGCATTCGTTCCGAAGGCTCAATTTAAAAGATTAAAAAAATAATAATTAAAATATAAAAATCTGCAAATTAAGATAAATTGATTCAGCAAATGTGCCATCCAAGTCATTTCTCAACTCATTTTGCTTCTCAAATTGACATCTTTCGTTATATGAAGAGGAAATAACCTAAAATTTGTC
Organism: Bilobella aurantiaca; assembly: GCA_021029175.1. Classification (NCBI taxonomy): domain Eukaryota; kingdom Metazoa; phylum Arthropoda; class Collembola; order Poduromorpha; family Neanuridae; genus Bilobella; species Bilobella aurantiaca. Next base: position 1,760 of record VYYI01004010.1, read on the forward strand.
AGAAATAGTGCGCGAGAAGTTTATGGCGGGAAATTTAGGATTAAAACATTTGAATTTTGATTCCTCATCCTAAGTCTACTTTTAAAAGTAAATGACAAAGGAGCGTTGTTTGATATTCCCGCAGAGCGGCTGGTCATATGTAAGTAGGGATGGGCGTTTCCGTTTTGTTTCATTTCCTCAAGGAAACGGAAACAAAACGAATAACCTGGAAACGGAAACGAAACGGAAACGAAACGAAACGGAGACAAAACGGAAACGGTAAAATATTTGTATATCAGTGCAGTAGAGTAGGCTCATGGGTTCGAATTTGTGTGCATATAATATACGAAACGTTAAAAAACGTCAATTCTTATGATTCATAATTGCAAATCAATATTAAATCATCTATTAAAATAAAAAATTATTATTTAAATTCATAATTTGCTAAAACTTTTGCCATCAAAGGTGTAATACATTTGGAAATTTTGGGTGCCCAAGGCCCGTAGTCCGGGGGGTTAGGACCCTTGCCCAAGCTTGGGTAGGTGCCGAGATCTAATCCCGGCACCAGCACAGTCATCACAGTAAAAAAGTGGTGGTGTGGTAGTGGTGAGTGGAGGCCTGGAAAGTTGCGGTTGTGGAGGCTGAACATGGGTCGGTATGCGTAAGACGGTGCTCAGTCTCTGCCTATGCAAGAGACTCCTTGGTGGTCAACCCCACGTAAACCTGGATGAACAACGACTTTGTTAATACGTCAACTTTTCATAATCATTGCAGTAAAAATTCTTTTTACTTTTTTTCCGTTAGAAATTAGCTAATTTTGGATTGCGTGAGGTACAAGTTTTTATCACAAAATCATTAAATATGCATAAAACAGGCAATAATTGAATTATAATATGAAGCAAAATATGCAATAAATAAATTCAACAACAGTTTGTTGTAAGATGTTACCATTTTCCGCCTATTTCCCCGTCTCATTTAAGAAAAAAAATTCTTAACGTTTCCCCGTTTCCTCCAAAAAGGAATCGGTCCGTTTCCAAATTGGGAATGGAAACGAAACGGAAACGGATTTTCGTTTTGTTTCCAAAAACTTTGGAAACGGAAACGGACTTCGTTTCGTTTCTGGAAACAAAACATGCCCATCCCTATATGTAAGGGAGTGGGCATATGGAAGAAAGGACTCATTGGCATACATGTATGCAAATGAGGGTCGTAGTCTGAATTCTCACAAGACTATCTGGAAGCTTATTGTCTAATTTTGTATCCTCTGATTGTGCTGCCTTGTCCCGGAGGTACGGAGCAAGGCAAGTCAGAAAACTAGGAAAGAAGTGAAGATAAAAGAGAGTTTTTTATGCAGATGCAGCCTATCCTAACCATGCCGCAAATAATAGTGGTATAAGTATGACAATTTTGACAACATTTTTCATGCATTTAGCATAGGAAATAACTTTTTTCGGCATTGTTTTGAATTAGCAAATTTATATCGCCAGATTTGTTTTTTTTTGTTCTTTGACTTTAGCCTATTGGCTTGGTCAATGTTTGCGTGTGGTAGTGAGTTGGGGAGGGTGGTCTCGGCCTGTTTAGTTGACTGGAAAGTTCCGAATCTTACGCATAGCGACCCATGTTCAGCCTCCACAACCGCAACTTTCCAGGCCTCCACTCACTACTACCACACCACCACTTTTTACTGTGCTGACTGTGCTGTGCTGGTGCCGGGATTAAATCTCGGCAACTACCCAAGCTAGGACAAGGGTCCAAACTCCCGGACTACGGGCCTTAGGTAGAGGAACAATATTTGTATTATGGATAATTTTCCCTGTGCCCTCCGGCATGCATCTTTGTATGCCTACACTCATGCGTATCTTACGGTGTTGGAAATAATCGGATTTACTTCATCCACCTGCATCTTGCATCGATTACATCTTCCGGTAAATCTTGGAAGTATTTGTAAGCATTTGACAGTGCATCAATTAAAAGACATAGAGCTAGCAATTGTTACTCTGTTGAAAAACAGATTCATAAAATTGTCAGATGTCTATTCCGAAAATAGTAGTAGAAAATAAGTACCGAGTTCTGGTTAAGTAAAAATGATCATCCACGTTGTGTACATCAGAACTGTTACCTTTAGGCTTAAATTACACATAAGTTGCTTTGCGCGAAAACTTTAAAACCTAAATCTCAAGTTGCGTACCGTTTCCTGTTAGCAGAAAACGATTTTGAATTGTTTTCAACAGAGTAGTTCTAGTGCGCCGCAGCGCATTTTTATTGCTCTGTTGAAAAACTGTGCAATAAGATCGTAAGAAGTCTGTTCGAAAAAATTTTAACATGAAAAAATGTTGTAGCGCTGCGCCTGGGATTTCTGAAAAATTTTGCTGCATGGCTGCTGGAGTCTAACCGTTAATGTGTGATCTAGCAAAATTAGGACTAATAAGAATAATGTGGTGATTTCTTGGCGCTATTCCTAGGCCTTATGCCACTAGTTAAGCCTAATTGTGCTACATACTATTGTCCTACTGGCTTGGTATCTACACCAGTTACATTAATATTTACATTATATTTATATGTATTATATTTTTATTTACATGAGGTAGAACAAGCACTTAAACGCCAAATGAAATATAGTTTAAATCGCTGCCGTTTGAGGTCGCCCATTTTATTTGCCGCTTAACCGCCCGCAATTCATACTTACATCTTGGCTGAAAGATCTTGGTTAACGGCTTGACTAATTACTGGACACACGTGTATTCACAGGTGTGACAGAAAAATAATTGAAAAATTACGAACTATCCTAACCCCACAAGACTATAAGCAGAAACATGATTTCAATAAAATGGGCTAGACTGACCGATCAACAACGTTGAAACGGGTTTTCTTTAAGTCATCGACAATGTTGAAGCATTTTATAAATAACTATTAAATTATCAGTATTAGTTTGGTTTCGAAACTTTTCTAACCAAAGTTTGGTACTCCACAACGTGGCGTAGCTAGGAAATTTTCGCGTATGTTGAGACGTAAATTTGTCGAAATTCCTGACGTAGTTGTGTCGCAAAAACTTTTCAGCAAAACGCTGACGTGGTGAAAAGCGCTACGACGGCATCGCCTGACGAGTCAAATTTTAAGCTCGCTTGCAACATAGAACTGGCTCCTATGTTTTATTTCTCTCGGTACTGATTGAGCATAGAAAAATGCTGTGTATAGTGCTAACCATATTTCAGCATGTACACTTGTCCTAGTTTGGGCTAGTTTGACTAGTATTAAGTAAATAGAATCGAATTCGGTTTGGCCTGAATTAGGTTTGTGCAAACCCTTTTAACCATGCGCAACAGTTATGAATCTGTAAAAAATGAGAAAGAGTAGGTAGGTTAGGTCCGGAAAAAATACTCCTGTAACAAGTTAATGGTTTCGAACGAGTAATAGTTCTGTAAATTTAGTTCTAAAAAAAAGTCCGAAGAAATAGTTCCAAAAAAGTTATCAAAATATGAGTCTTGAGAAATTAATTTTGAAACTTAGGATTTTCAAATTTCATTTTCGGAACTATAACTTTTAAACCTCATAAATCAACAGCCTTTTGTTAATTTACAGCAAAAGGGCAAATCTTGTTTCAAATCAAATCAAACCAAACTAAAATATGTAGTTTTTTTCAACTTTAGGTTTAACTTGAGTTTAGGAAAGTTGTACTCATTGGCAGTGTAACATTACGTGTATCTATCTCGTAACTATCTTAAGCCTTTTCTTTATTGCTTTGTAGTACCCAAACACTATCATCACCGATAATGAGAATCCGTAGGTAGTAGAAGTTCCCCAGATATTGACGCATGATATTTTGCCTGTATAAAGATGGGTCTCCTATTTTTCCACAAATTATTGTGTTGGAAAAAACTTAAACTGTTCAAAATTTTTGTAGGGGTTTGAAATGAAGGCTGTTTTCCCAATTGTTCTCGCTGGCACCATTTGCATTCGGGGAATTAGACGTAAGTTAAACTTTGAAAATGCAATTGAACAATTAGCGCAAAACTAGCTATCACGTATCAGAACGTTTGGAACAAAAAATAGAAATTTGGAAATTTTGACCAGAATCTAAATTTTTGCCTTTTGGTTCAACAATTTTTTTTGCTCCAAACATTTTGAAACGTTGAGAAACGTAAAGACTCATCAAAATCTCAAAAAAATATTGACAAGACAAACTGCGTACAGTTTGCTCCAATCTAACCTGGGTGTCTTGGTTTAAACCATGGTTTAAATCAATTGGTTTTTATAAATAAACCATTGGTTTAAACCAAAGCAAAAAATAGCCCTAAAATCACTCGAGAGTTACTAAAATTTGACTAAATTTTCATCGAGTACTTGTCAAAATCAAAGTCATCCTTGATTTGGAATAATGCCTCACCAATAAATTAAAACCGTTCCCATGAGCTTGCGACAATGGATTTTGGTGGAACGCAACTGTGGTTGTTCAGAAATTTTTGTCCCTTCTAGACAAGGAATTAAGGATAACTTACCATAGGATGGAGGTATACGTCATTTAACACAGTTTACACCAAGGTCCTTGGCAACCATATTACCAAAATCCGGTACCTTTGGGTCAACGACACACTGATGACTTTTATTTGGTCTAATTGAAAGTTTGGTTTAAACAAAAAAACAAACAACCAAACCGTGGTTTAAACCCAAAAACCCGGTATTTTTGGTTTATTTAATAAAAACCAAAAAGAAGAAGATTTTTAGGTCCTTTAATTTGGGGTCTATTAAGAAATTTATACTCATCATGTCAAAGTAGACTTTTGAAATAAATTCCAGACGTTTTAGTAGAACTTATGCCTTCCACATAACTACTACACTTAAAATCAACTAGTAAACGCTACTATTGCCAAGAACAATATCATTATTCTGTGTTTAGTATAGCCCTGATTTGTTTCGGATTTTGGCAATGTACATACCTGCTGTCATTGAGGGGTATATCTTATGAGATAAACGAAAATTTGGAGATTTGAAATTTGAAATTTCCGCTTAGTTGCTGGCCAACATTGCAAAGCATACATAGCATACACGTATGCAATTGAGTGTATTTTCACAATAATTTTGCGGTTCTTCTACAACCTTAACCGATGATTTCCTTGTCCTCTAACCACATTTCAATAATACTACACAATTTCAGAAGCTTGGTAATTCCAAAAAGGGAAAATGAATTGCAAAACCTTTTTTTTTTTTTTTTTTTACAAAGAATCAGGGATTTGAACCCACGTTCTTAAGATGCTTGTATGAGAGAAAACCTCTAACCACTAAGCTAACTCATGACGAACTTCTAATTGACTATCTATTTGTTTTACAGGGCTGGCATGTCAGTAGAAAAAATTGCAGGTACATAAAATCAATGAATAAAGTACTGATTGACAAAGTGGTAGAATTGCTCTAAACAAGGAAAATATTTGATTTGTGTAATAATGGCAAAAAAACATACCTGAGTCAATTTGCTATAAGAAAAAACTCCAACCATCAAGGTTTCGCAGTTGTGCGGTGCAAGAGGGGTGTCCATATTGTAGTACAAATTAACGACATCAGATTCAAATGTGAAAAAAATAAGAACAACAACAAAATACGGGTGTTTGAAATTGAAGCAGAACTTCCTGACAAAGGAGAGATCCAAACCTTCTTCTTTCCACTTTTCGCTCAATTTCACGCAAAAGCATACGAAAAAGCAATGGCAGAAGCGTCTGGCAATCCGGCCGTTACGGATGGTCATCATTTAATTGAAGAGGGGAAAAGTACATTATATCGCGCAATCGGCGCCACAACGCTGCCGCTTCAGGCGACTATCAGAGAAATGTGGTATGCATAATTAGATTAATTATCTGCCAAATATTAGAAGGTCAAAGCAATGATTGCTGGATTCTTATAATGGTTGTGTATTGTTGATTGTAATAAATTCAGTTCTATTATTATATTTATTCTGTTCCAATGTATTTATTATTTTACTAACTTTAAAAACTCATTGCATAAGAGAGTGGATTACACAACACTGGTTGCAATATGCGGTGTTGAAATGGGCTAGGAAATGAGGACGCACATTTGTTAGTTCTATTCTGGCAGGTGGGTTATGCTATGTGAGGTTTATTAAGTAGCGTATGAGCTACTTTTTGAAATGTCCGTCTGTCCGTTTGCTTGCCCGATAACTCTTGAGCGGGTTAACTTTCTTGAATTCTGATTTCAGTTATAGGTAGTATAGGGGCGAAGGGGGCCAATTTCGAAGATGGGTTCCATCACCATCAGTTTGTCAACCCACTAAATGATCCCTAAACAAAAAAGAGCAACATTTTTTGGATTTGTCCAAATGCATGTTTTTGCATAAAGTAAAATTTTATGATGATCAATTTCATTTGTATGACCCAATGAATGACCCAGAAAACAGAAAAACATTAATTTTTTGATAGTTTTGCATGAAACAAAAGATGGATGGATGAAAACTTTGCATTCTCGGTTTTGTTGTTCTCTATTTTTGTTTACTCGGTTATTGTTTTCTCGGTTTCTGTTGTCTTCGGTTTTTGTAATTCTCGGTTTTTGTAATTCTCGGTTTTTGTTTTCTCGGTAATTGTAGTTCTCGGTTTTTGTTTTCTCGGTTTTTGCATTCTCGGTTTTTGTTTTCTCGGTATTGACATGGAACCGGGTGGTAATATCTCCCCGACCCGCTCCCAAACTTAAGCTCACTCTTGACCCTTAAAATACTTGCAAAGCATGGCGCAAATAGACAGACAAAAGGACAGACGGACAGCGACTGAGTCTTCACATAAACCAACTAGGTGTTACTTAATTATCAAGTTAATTGACAAACGTTGTGCGAAACACTTTGCCTAATAAATGCGGTCTCCTTGCTTCAGACTTGCATTAGAATTCTTACAACTTTGAAAGCAATTTAGACCTTTGTAAATTCTAATTAGCAGTTAATAATGACTACATTTAAGGAACTACAGGTAAACTATATTCTCTCGATAACCTAATATAGAGATTTTCATTTATTATTGTATTGACTATGGTTAATTGTGAATTACAAATAAAAGTACTTCAAAATAAATATGTAGTCGTCGTGTTATCGATGGTCTTACCGTGTTGATTAGGGAATCCGGGCACTGGGCTTGCAAGCATTTGCAGGAATTACACTTTAATCTACAATTACACTTCACACTTAAAGCCAAAAATGCACTCCAAAGCTAAATCGTGCTATAGTTCTACTCTACTGATGACATTGTTGGGCATTATTTTTTTTAAACTAATGCTGAAAGTCTTGAAACTATTTTTAATTAGATAATTGTAATTCAAAATTGAATTACAATTCAATACCAATTAGCAATTGGTATTGCTATTGCTTGCAAATTACCGTTGCTTGCCAAGCTCTTAAATGTTGATTAAAAAATGCTTGAAATGTTACCAAAGTGACAAACCTTAATAGCATCTAGTTACACTTATTTGTATGGTAGTAGCACCTTACGTACGGAATTGCTCACAAAGTTTAGTTTTACTGTTTACATTAGACAATGTATTAAGATTTGCATTTTGCAAACTAGTATTATGACCATCAAACAAGCGAAATATTAAAATAACTACTCTTTAAATCTTTGTATAATGGTAAAAAGTGTTCGAGTGCTTTACTTCAACAAAATCCGTAGGTAGTAGAAGTTCCCCAGAAATTGACGCATAATATTTTGCCTGTATAAATAAGGGTTTCTTATTTTTCAACTATTAGTAGGAAATTATTGTGTTGAAAAAAAATATAAACTGGTCAGAATTTGGATAGGGGTATGAAATGAAGGCAAGTTCTCCAATTGTTCTCGTTTTGTTCACACTGGCACCATTTGCATTCGGGGAATTAGACGTAAGCTAATCTTTTGTAAATGCAATTGAACAATAAGTGCAAAAAACTAGCTACATCAAAAACACACTTCCGCTGTGTACGATCCCCACCACTAGAATGTCGGGTCAAAGCGGCTGACCTGATCAAAGTTGAAAACTGGCCGAGAGTAATTGGTGGGAGATTCAAGCAAATTGCACAAAGTCAAAAATTCAAAAAAAATATTTTCGTGAGCCAAAAGTTTCAATCTTTACATTTCTGAACGTTTATGGACGTTTTTGCAAAAATTGGAAATTTGGAAATTTTGACCGGAATCTGAATTTTTACCCTTTGGTTCAAATTTTTCTGTGCTCCAAACATTCTGAGAATAGTAAATATTCATAAAAATCAATCGACACACTGCGTACAGTTTGCTTCAATCTAACCCACTTTTATCCCGCAGCGTTTGACAGCGGTAGGCGCTTGAGAGATATGATCCAAGTGGATATTTATGCTAGTTAGAAAGTCAATTGACTTTTCCTAATTAATCCAAAGTTATTCTTTCACCAATTAGGTTGATTTTTGGTCATTGAATTTAGGTCCTAATTAGAAATTTATATCAACCATTTTAAAGAGGACTTTTGAAATAAATTTCGCGACCGAGTTAAATTTTGTACCGGGTGAACCCACCGGGATTCAAACCAGGAAAAAAAAAGTTTACTAGGGATACCCCAAGACGTTTTAGTAAAACTTATGCCTAGCACAGGCTACTATGACTACCACACTTGAAATCAACTAGTAAAAGTTACTACTGCCCAGAACAATATCATTATGTTGTGTTTAGTATAGCTCTGATTTGTTTCGAATTTTGGCATTGTACATACCTGCTGTCATGGAGGGCGTATATCTTATGACATAAACAAAAATTTCCAAAATTTGGAGATTGGAAATTAGAAATTGCTGACCAACATTGAAGGGACTCATTAGCATACACGTATGCAAATGAGTGTATTTTCAGAATTATCTCGTGGCTCTTCTGCAACCTTAAGTTAACTCATGAACCGCTTCTAATTGACTCTTTATCTGTTTTCTAGGGCTGGCATGTTAGTAGAAGAAATTGCAGTCACATGGAAGACATGAATAAAGTACTGAATATAAAAGTGAAAGAATTGCTCAAAGAAAGGAAAATAAAGGGTTTGTATCATGACGAACAAACCTACCTGAGTCAATAGGCTGTTTTCGCTACAAGCTTTTTTTCGAATTTTGCTTCGAGTTTGGCTTCGCGACGTCACTCATGACGTCATTGTTTTGAAAGTGAAGCAAAAACGTGAAGATAAACCGGAGATTCTGGCTTGTAGAACGGTTCTACAAGCTGAAATTTTTGCTTCACTCTCACCCAATCGAAAGCCGACTTTAGAGTCACATGACCAAATTCATGTTTTCCCGGGCTTACGAAAGTTTTTTGTTTTGTTTCTTCCAAATTAATAATCAACTCGTATTCTCAATCAATTGAGTTTAAGCTG
>VYYI01004011.1:0-11075 GCA_021029175.1 Bilobella aurantiaca
ACACTCAATTGTAACAATTTGCATCGCTGAATACATTGCAATAACGCAATTTTGATTGAAAACCCAATTTCAGTCCTGCTCCGGACCAGGTCCGAGAATGGATCATTTTTAGATCCTTTTTGGGTGGAAATGGAAGTCAATTGAATCACTTAATTCAATTGAACCCGGATTTTGGGTGTTTTGGGTAGGGTTTGGGTAGAGTTTGTGTAGGGTTTAGATTAGGTAGGGGTTTTATTTGGGGTTGAAAGCGTGTTGGAAATATTTTCAACAGAGTAATGCTATATCGGCGCAGCGCGCTTATATTAACGTTTGATTGTCAAGAAACAAACACAACCTATTGCTTTGTAAAACCGAACCAGTACCATAAATAAGTTAGAGTCTGGAAATCGGTTGTGTAAAAATCGGTTTTACGACTGATATGACTCTTTTTACAAGCTTGTTGAGTAATATAAGTACTTGAGTTTGGCGTTACTTTCTAGTTGAGTGAAATTGCAATGAACAGTTTGAACAAGAAGAATTCTGACGATACAAAACTGGAGCAAATAGTTGTGTCTAAAATTTTTACGCAAGTGCCAGGTCAAATTGTAGAGGAAGCATTATGGTGTGGAATATCTAACTGGAAGCTAGAAAACGAGGATGTAAACTTTTACCAAATTGTTCCATTCCATATCTTATTTGGAAATTAATTTGATTAACTAATAGCTCTTTATTTATTTTCACAATATTTAGTTTTGGAAAATTGTAAGTCCTTCAGTAGGCATTGCTTGCCAGCTTATTGCCGACGATCAGCAGAACGTGACAGGACTTGGTGGAATTGCGTCTTTAAAACCAAGCCAGTTCATTGTTGCTTTTGCATTTCAATCAATCTTGCGCAATCTGCTAGCTGAAAATCCAACAATGCAACTTTATCCTTTGGTTAGTGTTCAACATTGTTACAGAAAAATACAAAACACTTTAACTCATGGTTTTGTGCTCCTGAGACTTGTCTTGTTTTGCTAGTTTTAAGTTCATAAGCAGATTACACAGTAACGGGCGCTGTAGGAACTAGGTTTAATTTATTGAAGCATCGTACTATCAATACTTTTGTTGTTTTGAATATTGTCTAAATAAGACTTATTGTTTTTATATTTCTTTAAAAGCAGAATGTATATTCAATTTGAATTATATAAACTATACATGTTTCTTTAGCTAAAAAACTCAACCCGTCAATTTGAAATCGAAACAACTGAAAATTCTCTCGGATCCAATACCATTTGTGGGTTTGAATCGCTCAGCGAAAACATTAACACTGTGTTCTATAAGACTTTTGGATTGAAATCTTTAAAGGATGGTGACCAATCAGCACAGGTACATTAATCGGAATGAATTCTTATTTGAACAAAATCCAAATTTTAAAATTTTATTTGAATTAAGATTTGATAAGTAAAATTAGTTACTAGTACAATCACACAGAATCTAACATTTGAAATTTCAGCAGTGCAAATAATATAGGCTGAATTATTTGTCTTTGGCAATAATAATAGAAAGTACCTGCTTGAAAACCTAATAAAAATTACATTTTTCAGAAGCTCAAAGAGAGTAACGCTTTAGGGGTTTATTACAGCCATGCTTCGGAAAAAGAGTTTAGCGTGACTTTTTACTGTTGGCAAGTATTGCACAAGGTTTTGGCAAAGTTGAACAGTATCAGGCCGAAGAGTGACCTATTAATACCTACTCAGCAGGTAAGCACGAGTCAGTAACAACTCTGTCAGAAATAGTTACAGTAAAGAAAATATCGCTAAAAGCATAATTTTCTTCTACTTAAACCTTATGTTTTTTTATTGATATATATAATATATACTGATATTACCTTTTCTTAATGCATTGTCTTTTATAAATTCTAATTCAATATCAAACAAATTAAAACAAGATTGTCAAACACAAAAATACGTTTAAAATTTTATATTCATTAAATTGTGCTTCACGAATTCAATAATTTATAGTTGAGCAAGTATGCAGACATCAGACTGAAGGGCGAAGATCTAATTGACGAATCACGAGAAGTTTTATTATACAAACTTCAGCCAAAACCGAAAATGGATGATAAATTATCGGAAATTGAAGCTATCGAAAATGAAGTTCTTCGACACAATTCTTCGAAACTATTACAACCAGTAAAGTTTTTATACGCTGACTTAGATGACTTGTTTACGATTCCATTCCTATACACAATTCTTATGGAATAATTAAATACCATATGAGACATGCGTATGTAAAAGGATACCTTATAATAACGTACTTTTTGACATTATAACCCCATTTTCAAGTGCATTCTTAATTCCAGGAAAGTTGACAGAAAGCGTTTCCAAAAATTGATTTTTAGTTTAGCTTCATTTTAGTCAGGATTTTTAAATTATGCTTTTCCAACGATCTAGTGTTTGTGAATGATCATTTTAACATTCAAACGGTTCGTATAATGATGTCGAAAATCTACTCAAATCGTTAAGAAAGTACAAGAAAAAATCAAAAAATTTAATATTGTCTCAACATGTGTAGCTTAGATAGACAATAGCTTTGCGCTATGTTCAGTGATGCTGCTAAAAATTTAGAGATTTACCAATGCTAAAGCTTCTCAATTAAAAACTTTGGGCAAAGCAATGATGCTGCGTATATTTTAGGGTTCAGATATCAATATGAAATATGTTGGAGCATCATGGAAACACGTCAATAACGCAAAGTCAGAAATAAATGTGCTATTTGTGTTTAAGTCTCTGTATGATGATGGAGTGAAGTTATTTCTAGATAAGTATCCTTCAGAATTCAAGCTCATTGTCAATTCAAACGTAAGTAATTAGAGCCATATAAAAACGTAGTTTAGAAGTTCCGCTAAAACTAACAGATGGAACAAGTTTGGTTTTTCGGAAACAAGAATACCGTTTTCTAATTTTGAAGACTTTTCTTCAATGTTCAAATAACTGGCCAATAAATGAGGGAAATGTAATATTGTAGACAAATGTAGTAGATCATACCCAGTATATTACTGTATAGTAATAAATAGAAAGAGAACCTATAAAAAAGCAAGCTAATAATGAATTTAACTGAAACAAAAGGTGGACGATTTTGCTTATCAATACGAGGAATTTGTGAAGAAGGGCTTAGAAAGCATTCCATGGCTTGATACCAGCCATGATGAAATATTCACTAATAGCGGACCGGCTTCAAAAATTATGACATACCTGTCAACAGAGCCAGCATCGGCAGTTCTGTCTGCTGAGTCACGATTCTACGAAGGAATGTCACAACTATCAAACAAAGTATTTGAGAATTGACTTTTTCTAAAATTAAAAATTGCTATAAAACAATTGTTTATTTTAGATAGACACCCGCTACAAATATCTTGCTTATTGTATGAATGAAAAACATGACGTGACAGTTTTTCAAATGAAAATGAGCGACGAGTATTCAGTTTTGGAACTGATTAATAAGAGTCGAGCGGAAAATGCATTGAAATCCGTATCACTAGACTATCTCGTAAGTTTACTTTAGTAATTTTACTATTGAATGCTATGTGAAGCAAATGCAAAATTTAAAAAAAAATCAGTAGCGGCAAAGCGTTGAGAAATCTTAATTCAAAATTTTGATTTTTGTAACTTTTAAAATAGATGACAGAGATGGCTTTTGTTGCAGTTCAAAGAATGATTCTAACTGATTCTAAAGAAAATGAAAAAATACATACAATCAAGACTCCCGTAAGTTTATCGAAAAGTTTAAAAGCATTATTAAGATTTTTTTTTGAAATACGCACTTGGTTCAGTTCTTCTAATCCAAGCTTGAATTGAATTTTCATCACTTAAAGCGTAAATACATATACAATATTAAAAAATTAGCCTTTATTTACACTTACAAGATAAGCTCCCCTAGTGGGTCCTGAGTTGAGATACGACACATGCCTTCTCTTAATTAGTCTTAATTAGTTACTCTTAATTAGTGATTAGTTACTCTTAATTAGCAACCTCGTTGGACCAAATTTTTTGAAGAAATTTTTTGTCAAATAAACAATTTTTAAAATGGCGTCGATTTTTAATTATGTGTTTTGAGATTGTTTTTAAAAGTTACAAGGGGGAGCATGTAAAACACCAAATTTCACGGCTAAAATAAAAAATTTTAAACAAAATTTCAAAATTGCCATTCAGTTGTCACTCGCCAGTCAACAATATACATTGCTGAATGTTCGAACTCGCGGCAATATAACGGCAAACTAAAAAAAACTTTTTTTTAAATCGCAATTTTTTTTTAAATTGCAACTTTTTCAAAAAATCGTCAATTTCAGTATCCGCTTTTAAAGTTTTTCAAAAACTGTTCATTCTGTGAACAGTTAATTTACACTACATTTAAATTTTATTTAATAAAATATTTTTATGTAATTCATAAACAAGTATTATAGTAACGTTTTGAAATGAATCTTTTTCCGGAATTTACTTTGCTAACTTTAGAATACGCATGCATTTGGCAAATATTTAAGTTTTTCGTCATAATGACGGGTTCGAACGTTCAGGAATCTAAATTGTTGGCTGCCGAATGAAAACTTGATTTTGAATATTTTTAAAAATCCTTATGGGATTTTAGCCGTGAAATTTGGTGTTTTACGTAAGCCCCTTTGGAACTTTTCAAAAAAATCAAAAACCACATTTTTAAAAATCTCCGCCATTTTAAAAATTGTGCGTTTGACAGAGGAATTTTTCTAAAAAGTTGGTCCAGAGAGGTTACTAATTAAGTGTAGGCATGTGTCGTATCTCAAATCAGGACCCACTTTGGGAGCTTACCTTGTTAAAATTTTTAATAACCAAATAGACATATATAGGCATAAGCGAAATTTGTCACTAACTAGTCGTAAGTATGTCATTAATATATCATTAATATTCGGGTCGCCAAATCTTAGTAGCATTATACATTTCGAATGAGCTATATCCAAAAATAATCCAATTTCAAATATCATTAAGTTATATATAATAAAGCAAATAATAAGTACATAATACTTAACAATGCCTTGTAGTCGTCTAATATGCAACCCGAGCGTACTATTGCTGCAATGGACGGAATAAAGGAAGGCTTCCCATTCCGGCATATTATTGTGAGGGTTGTCACTGGTTGTGCGAACCACAACTTATGCACCGAATTAACTCAAATTTTAAAAGAAAAGAACACCTCGGATTCAGAACTGGTAAAAAAAATTTAAGTAAAATAGTACTAGGGCATCCAGCACATAGTCCTAAATTTCAGGTGTCACACCCGGCGTTAGATTCTATTGGAATCTGGAGTAAGGTGGTTTATGGTTCTACACTTTACGGCACAATTGTCTGCAATATGTATTATGATGACGTTCTAAGAAAAATTCAACTATACGTAGAAGCAAAATTTGACAAAAAATCTAATAAGGGGCTCAGAGAGCCAAGAGTTGATGAATACGTAATATTTCACATATACTCACAATTTACATACGTAATAATCGATACATTTTACAATTGAAACAATTTTGCTATTGAACATGATAGAATATCCATGAATTCACAAAAATCCACAAATTATGTTTGGATACAACTGAAAATGCATGTGGAACCGGTGTGATCGATAAATTTAAATTATCGAGGATTTATTTATTCATCATTTGTATTTTATTTAAGGACTTAAGGCGGTGTTGGTCTAGTGGTGTAGGGCGTCTATCTCTCCCGACTGGCCAGCGTGAGAACGGGGGTTCAAATCCCCCGATCAGCCACAAAAAAAGTCTTTGCTGTTGGTTTTCCCCTAAAAGGAATTGCCTTGCCTCTGACCTTCTGTACGCCAGTATCTCCGTGATTAGGCATACTCAGACAGAGGATATTGAAATCTCCCGATAGGTTTCCCAACAGTCTATGTCAGAATTGATAAAGACTGCCCTCGTTTGCATAGAGTCACCTGCGGTTATCAGGCGAAAGCTACGGCCGTACCTCACGTCAGGTTGGTGTCCTCGGCCTTTGTGCTTTAGGCCCGTAAAACAGCGGAATGTTACAGATAGTCTGTTGACTCCGCTTGATGACAACATCTATGCTAATGAGGACTTATCCCTACCACATCCCTACCATCTCCTTTCATGTTGATCATCCGCTATGCGGGAATGTCAAATAATTCTCCTTTACCTTTTTTATTTAAGGACAGTTCAAACAGACACATTTTAATGGGCAATATTGTGGTATACCAGAACGTCTTAAATTGCACAGAAAATCACTTTTAAACCTAATTTGAGTATTCTGAACATGTATCTGAAGGAATTTTTCTACAGAAATGAAAAGCAAAAAAAGTGACACTTTTAAAAATTGATTTAGTATTCTCATTTTGGAGAGCTGATTTTGTTTAACTCTTGTTATAAATTTGATTAAGAAGGCTTTCCTAACTGGCGGAAGGGGAAACCATGTAGAAGAGAATGTCGACTTATTTTGACTAAAAGTTTTGTTGATTTTTCCTTTTAGCTATATGCTAGTGTTTGGAGACATTTTGGGTTCATTTTATTTTCTGGTCGATCTTACTTTGTCCTTCATGAAATATAAAACGTAAAGAGAGGGATTTTGTTAGAAAAGAGCTCATTTGCATAAAAGGTGGCATAAAATGCAAAAAAAAACTGCCGTAACATCACCCATAACACACCTCCCCATTAACTTGAGGGCCCCAAGCTGGCAAGAACTGGACTTTTGGAATTTTTTTTATATTAACAGCTACAAACTCACTTTGTGGAATGATCTTTGTGAATTTAACAACTTTGCAATTGATTTCACAGATGGATCTGTTTTCCGATATGTATCAGTGTACTAAAATTGTAAACAGGCTGAAGGAATACAAGAGCAAAAATCTAGAATTTAAGACAAATGAGTCTACACTTGTTCGAGGGAAGATTCGGCGTGACGTTTTTGGCGTAAGTACAGCTAGTTGAAGAAGTGCAATTATTATATGGAATTTTGAATTTATTAATGATAAATTAATATCTATATAAATCATTTTGTGAGTGAGCCGTGGTCAGGCACCACAGCGCATGCACGAGAAAAGAGTAAGCGCAAGAAAGAGAGTAGGTCTCTGCTTTCTCAAATTCGAATTTGACTTTCTTAAATTCTCACTCGCATTCCCTTCCTTGCCTTGAAAAATGCCAGGTCTTTTAGTTTTTTTTAAATCAATAAATTAATTAAACTGATTATATAACTTAACTAATTTAAAAGGCAGTTAGTGAGATTTACTGACGATACTGACCATACTGACAAAATTAAAAAACGATTCCAAATTAGTAAATTGTATTTAAAAATCACCAAATTCTAAACTTTTCAAAATTGCATTTCATAATGGGGGTTCTTATGCACGCTGAACCTAACTATGACATTTAAACAACTCAAAATACATTCCTGATTAGTTAATTAAAATTTAGAAATAGTAAAGATTGACTTTTGGAAATTAAATTTCACATGAAATTGGTGGTTCTTCTATACGCTGCACCAACTTTAACTTACAATATTTAAAAACAAATTCCTAATTAGTTCATTGTGATTATTAAAATAAAACGAACTTTTAATATTTTTATGAGATGAACTGCAAGACCTTAAAATTGAAAATTTGAAAAATGCAATTGGTCACTTAAAATACTCTCACGGGTATGTTAGCTTGTATTTCTTTAAAGAGTTAATAATTACAAATCTGCCGTACGCAATTATTACATTTTTGTGTTTCAGAATTGTGAAAAATTAATCCACCATCAATTACCCATGTAACTCAAATAAGAGTGTATATCCAGTGTAATATATGTGCACCAAAATTGCCGTAATTTAACATTTTCAATTCAGTTGTCGACGTAATTTAAAAAAAAAATTGCGCTACGTCACGTTTTAAGTTTTACATACAAAAAACTATTAAACACACTTAAACGTTAACCAAAGGTAGCCTAACCGTTTCCACAGATTGTCGCCAATATCAACAAGCTCCAATTTTTAAATTATATCTGTTTAATAGACATAATAAAGCAGCAAATAAAACAAATCTGAATCATTATAATAACGTATATGCCCACGCCCTGTAGTCCGGTGGGTTACGACCCACGTCCTAACGAGGGTAGGTGCACAAAGCACAATAAAAAATTGGTGGTGTTGTAGTGCGTAAAGTAATGCTCAGCCTCTGCCTAAGCAAGAGGCTCCTCGGTGGTCAACCCCACGTTCACTGCCCAGCAGAAACCCCATTAGCTTCAGACCTCGGAACTTCCCGGTCAACTCACAGGCCGAAACCACCCTCCCCCCTATCTAGCAAAGAAACATGTTGGCCAGGCCAACAAACGAATGTCAAAAGACCTACAAAAATCTTATGTTTTTTTTTCTAAAGTGTCAGAAGAATCAACCACAATACAATTACATTGGATACATTATCGAAAGCGCCTTGAAAGTTGTGATCTTTCAATTTAAAATGGACTTGAATGAACAGCTTGTTGGAATCATTAATAAATTTCGAACCAATGTAAAAGCAAATCCAGTATTGATTGACTTCTCGGTATGCATACATTACTACATTTTATGTAAGTACACCGCTACAAAAGCTTACTATTCTTTAGATGACCCTTTGCGCCGAAGTTAACTTCAATAATGAAAAAAAGGAAAACGCCGACTCACCATACCAGTTTGTATTTATTAAGAATAGATTTTGGAAGAACGATTTGCCTGCCGAGCTCACTTCCATTCTGGCCAGCAAGAATTCAAAGTCGCAACTTGTATGACTAGATACTGAGCGGATTCTATAGCTAGGGAATATATAATTTAAATTTTACGTTGTATTTTGATTGTAGCTAATGGATCCTTCGGTAGATGCTATCGGTATTTGGGTGTTGAATAATGAAGCTACCATTGTGTTTCATCGCTTTTTCGATGAAGTTCTAATGGCATTGACCTCCTCTGAATTCAGTGGAAAGGTTTGGAATGTCAAAACAGAGAGTAGTGTAAGTTATTAAGTTATTTTTTTAAATGTGACGTTGAAACTTCAAATTATGCGTGACCGGATATACAACTCCCGAGACATCGACACTTTACCTCAAATTGCAAAATTAGCTTTTCTTTAACATGATTCTAAAATATGTTGCAGCAACATATAATAGACTTTTAGTTCATATTTATATCGGTGTAAATAATTAATGTAGGGTTAATTTGAGTTTTTACGATTCGGTTTAAATAATTTGACTTAGGTGAAAAATTATGTTTTACGTAAAGTTTCCAGGAGTTAAATTTATGAACAAATATGTGAAATTCAAATAACCAAACGTTTGAATAATATTTTTAGTTTCTAAATTTTGGGTTAAATTTTGATTTAGGGTTTGGTTTAGCGATCAATCACTATATCTATATAGACTTGTCTTCAAATAATTAAGTTTAGGATTTGGTTCTTATTTTGTAAATTTTGTGTTGAATAGTTCAATTTTGGGTTACATTATTCAAACTTAGGTTTTAAATCATTAAACCGTTGATGACTACATTTATGCTAATGAGCTTCTTCCCTACCATATCCCTACCCTCTCCCTTGCATGTTGGCCTTCCGCTCTGCGGGAATGACAAATAACACCTCCTAAACCTAAAAAGTTTAAGTTAAATTTAATTATTACGAAAAAAAAATATACAAAATAGTCCTGGTAATCCGGGATCCGGTAATCAAAAATATGGTGATTATAAAAACGTTTCACGAGGAAGCTTGGAGTATCTTACTTTTAGATCTGCAATTATGTAACTTTATGTTTTACTGACGTAACAGATTTTTAATGCTTACCCAGACAGATAATAAATGAACAATTTTATGAAACTTTACGGATTGCAACTCAATCTATGTAAATATAATTTCAGTTGAACATCATAGCAGACAAATACGTTAAAAAAGAAATTCCGGGGCTTGCAGATCGATTAACAGGAATTGGTGATAATTTACTTCATGTGAAATCAGAGACGGTTGCGACTACAGGCTCATGTTTCGGTGCAGTACAAAAATTTGTGACAGATAATAATAAAGAAATATTGAAGTTGGTAAGTTATTAACATCTCATTTACAGATTTATGTATCAGAAAAACAAATTCGTGCTTAGGCAGGGTAGTTCCTAATCTCCATTTAAGCAATAATAACAAATTTCTAATATCAAGGACTGATATATGTAGTTTGAAGTAAAACACATAAAACTGGTAATTGTGACCTAAAAACTTTGGGTTTGGGTTAGGGTTACGTTTAAGCTAATTTTTTAGGAATATCATTTGGGTTAGCATGTAGTAGGTGGGGCTTGGTTTGCATACTTTACACAATTCAGAAAATCAGCTCTACTGACCTCGAAATCTATGCCCTGTATTTCATGGAGGCGGAGGCACATACAACTAACCAGGAGTGCCTCTGAGGTGATTATGTTTGAAAAATCCGAAACTCTGACATTAAATTATACAAACAAAAAAAATGATTTTTAAGCATAGTGTGTCTTTGCAATACTCAAATTTGGAGATTCTAGATGGATTTTTAGAGAGAAATGTGATATAATTTTATGAGATTTGCACCTTAAGTTTTTATTTTCTCTCAAGTTTTTTCTCACTCATTTACAATTCAGAAGAGCAATAGAGAAGAGATGAGAAAAAACCTGAAAACTCAAGAGCAAATCTCACCAGAAATTAACACAATTCGCTTAAGATTGTTAATTATCTTGTTAAATTTTGAGCATTGCGAAATGAGACTACTTTTAAAAATCATTATTTGACATGCTAAATTTACTACCGCAGTTTCAGATTTTTCAAAAATAATCACCTCAGGGGCACTCCTGGTAAGAAATTATAGCCCGTTTCACATATAACTTCCACAGTTGTAATGAACAAAATTTTTGTTAATTAGAATGTAAAAATGATGGAATAGGAGATAATTTGTTATTTGTTCTCGCATTTAATTTTGTTGTTGTGGTTTGCGTTACCACTAGGCTCAAACTGGGACTTTTGATCGAGTGAGCTTTGGATGCTATCTGGACACGAACAGTTCTAGCATTTCAATGCTAACGACAAACACGAAAACACTGGTATTGGTCCAAAAAA
>VYYI01004012.1:0-11075 GCA_021029175.1 Bilobella aurantiaca
ACAGATTTGGAAAAAGTTAACCCGTTCGAGAGTTATCGCGCAACCGGACGGACGGACGGACAAAACGTTCCCATAAAGTAGCTAGTACGCTACTTAATAATTTATCCGCTTCAGACTTGTCTCAACGCTCTTATTGTGACAGTAAGAACCGTTAATTAGCATTCTCGCTTAGCGGCTATTCAACATGTAAGTGAGTGGGTAGGAATAAGGAAGTAAAGACTCATTAGCACGCATGTATACAAATGAGGTAGTCATCAGAATTATCTCAAAACTGGGGAACCCAGTCGAATCATTTCCATATCCTCGGATGCCTAATTTCAAAGATATGGGTATGCACATGGTCAAAGTTCTCGCAATTTCGTTAGAAAAAAAAACAGCCCGGGCCGAATTGATCTAATGTTTGATAGCTTCTGTCTTTTTCGTATTGCCAACTCGGGGATGCGGGTTCGAATACCCAATCAACCACAAAAGTCTTTGCCTTTGGACAGCAGAATTTCAACGCCCCTTATCCATAGCAGTACATTACAGCATAATTGTGTTCCGTCAGTTTTGCCGTGTCGCCGATTAAAATGTATCCGTGTGATAATGAGAAAAATCCAATTTTTCCATGATAGGATCCCATTCGCAGCGGGTCTCTTTGCAGTGGACGTTGGTGAATAAAATGCTGAAAACTGAACCCATGAAACTTTATTTAGCAAGTTCTCCGTCTTAGCTTTCTCGGTTTTGCTTTCTTGGTTTTTTCATTCTCGCTTTTTGTCATTCTCGGTTTTTGTATGTTCGGTTTTTGATTTCTCGGTATTGACCTGGTACCTCCAAATTGTCCTGAATGAGCTGCAATTAAATGCTCGTATAGACTTTTTTTATTTGTTTTGATATAAGCTCACTAACAACATTTTTGGCTGAAGGCAGTGTGAAAAACTCAATTATTACTTGTAAATTTATAAAAGTTGTGTTTTTCTCAATGTTCTTACTCTAAAGCCAACCTGTGCGTTGAACCCGCAAATTTTATCCCTCTAGTTATCACATTTCTATTCTAGCGTTTGAGTATGATCGATCAGAAACCCCATTAATACCAATACCCCATAGAACACTATAAGGGATGGAATAATAATATAATAGGAATTAAAATTCAGTACTACAGGTGCAGTGTGAAAGTTAGTCAATGTCATTGGTTTTGTTGGGTTTCTTTTGGAGAACAATTATTCAAATTAAAAAAAAACAATAATCAGCGCCAGGATTATTTAAACAAATTTTAATTTCATGAGACTATCATCCAATTTACTGATAGTCCTACACCAGATATTACTTCCAAGAAGCGTTATATGACATTCCCGCAGAGAGGATGGTCATTATGAAAGTAAAACTAGGGATGAGGAGAGATAAAGTCTCATTAGCATAGATTCATCAAGCAGGCACAACAGACTATCCCTAAAACTCCGCTGTTTTGCGGGCCTAAAACACAAAGGCCTAGGACACCAATCTGACGTGAGGTACGGCCGTAGCTTTCGCCTGATAACCGCAGGTGACTCTTTGTCTGGATATGCCTAATCACGGAGATACTGGCATACACAAGGTGAGAGGCAAGGCAGTTCCTTTAAAGGGAAAACCAACACCAAAGTTTTTTTTTGTGGCTAATCGGGGGGTTTGAACCTCCGTTTTCACGATGGCTAGTGGAGAGACACAGACACCCTACACCACTAGACCAACACTGCTTTATATTTCAACTACTAAAACAAACTCTAAAGATGACACAATCAAGTAATTTTAAATTATAAATTTATTAAAGAGCATAATTAAAAGGATAAGGAGAGAAAGAATACTAAAAGATGTGAGGCCATGTTGATCCCCGTCGCATGAAGGGCATGTCAGGCAAAGTTAACAATTTAGCTACAATGTTTTTTTTCCAGCGTCGGAAGGGCCTTGTAGGCTTGTTGGCAATAGTTTCTATGTCTCAACACGTTGATTACTTTACTAAAAAAAAATTATAAAAATATTTTTCATTGTTTTAATAGCATGAACAACGTTTGGGAAGGGTCTATCTTGAAAGAAAACAACAAAATATGTAGCTACAAATGAAAGATAAACCTATTGAAAAACCCTAATCAATATTTCAAGCTTTTAATACAGCCTACAGTATTCAAACTTATAAAGCATGTCAACATAGCTTAATAATTTAAGCCCCAAATTCAAACAACAAGTAATGAGCCACATATATTTAATTTTTAAGTTTTAAGGAGTCGGAAGTCGGAGGGTTGTTAAAATATAGTGTCATAGTTTGCCTTGATGTTGAAAGAATATAGTTAGCTTTCACAAAAATGCCAAGGGCCCCCTACGCCATTAGACCCTTGATTTGGGTCCTTCAATTCTCGGATGCCTTGTACATTCATATGACAATTTGGAGTTCTTCGAGGAAACGTTTTCAGCAATTGAAGTCTTCGGGACATATACGGCAAAAGGTGACAATACCGCTGATGTTGGGGATCGTTGCCTTAAACTTCGGAACTGTTGCCTACTCAGCCTATGTTTTTGCCACGGCAGTTGACCTTCGACCTGGAGAGGTCATGCCAATGGCCGTCATTTGGACTGTCTTCGGTTTGGCCACCTCCATGGAGCTCCACACTATCATCGTCACTGGAAGTGGTTTGGCCGCATTGTTCAACACCTACTTCAAACTATGTAGAAGATGCGGTAAGGTCTAAGTTTAAAAAAGAAGACATAACTAGTTTACTTTCACGGCTAATGTAGAAAACTCCGCTTTAGTTTAAACTGAGTTAAATTTGAGCAGGTACCTGCTCAATTTTAGTAAGTTTAGGCTTTATCATAAAACGGCCCTAAAATATTTACAAAAACAATAGTATTAGGAAAAATAATAAAGCGAGCAAAACAAACCTAAATATTGATAAGTTGTTTTTCTCATATTGACAAGAATAGATAGGCGGGTATAGATTACATATACGAGGCCTATTAGAATATCGTAATAGCTCCAATGCATCATGCTCATTTTCTTCGTAAGCATCATTAAAGGATTATTTTTAAAGCCAAATAAGCCCATCCTAAGAAATGAGAATTTTAATTCTAAACGCATGGGTGCTTGGACGGGCTTGTTTGGCTAGTTTTGACTGCATTACTTTATTCATGAAAAAGTTAAATTAAATTAAAGGTATGAAAATTTTATCATTAATATTTTTTCCTTAAGTATAATTATATTCCTTGTATTTCTTAGAGGCCTACTCGAAGGTAACGGGTGATAGGTTGATGCGGTTGGTTGGATTGATAATGCGCCTCCTTCTCGCCTTTGCCGTTGTGACAATTGCCTCAGCCTCTCCCGCGCTTATCATTGCAGTGCATTACGATGTATTTACCTTCCGTCAATTTCGATACAATGAATTTTGGAAAAACTGTGTCGTGGGCTTGGTAGTACCCTTGACAGGAGCCCTTGACTTTGCAATTGTCCTTCTCTTCACATTCACAATTCTCCTCCATACGTGCTGTACCATTTGCTGGCAAAACTACAGCTACGCCCTTTGGGAAAAGACCCCTAAGGGTCACAAACTATCTGACCTTTCAAAGAGGACCCTTCATCTCATCTACAGAAGGCAACAGGTCTTGCATGCCCATGTCCACGCGCTGGTGGCGGACAGTGCGCTACCGCTAATAATTCCCTTTGCAGAATTTTTGATCATATTGTCAATCTACGTTACAGTGGCACTGCATGAACAAATGTCACTCTTACTACTAGTGACGGCAACTACACTAGGACTCTTTGCTGGAATAACGCTTCAGTATGCTCTAAAGCTGTCGGTACAGACAACCATCAACTCGGAAAGGTACAGGAATCTTGAAAACTCAACCCAGTCACATGATCTGAACAAAGTTGACCGAGCTCGATTTCGCTCTTACCGACCTCTCAAATGGAAAATCGGCAGTTCCTTTACGCTTGGTAAAGAGTCTTTCCCCAAAATTATGCAAAATGTAATCATTGATAATGTGATAAATTTGTTGCTGGGAAAATAGATAATCATTTGTGTCTATGTTACATATATATTTAATTTTTAAGTATAGCCACTAAAGCTAATAAACCCATGCATACGCACTCTTAATCAAGCAGTATTTTGTACTAATGCAAACAAATTGTAAGAGCGTTTTATAAAATTCAGTAAAATTAGGAAAACAAAACAAAATTAGTTGCTTTGAGTTACTTTGAGATGGTCACTTGGTTCATGCAGTCACCGGAACTATCAAGCCTTTTGATTTTACTAAAATAAATTTGTTTGGTGAATTTGAGTTATCGTGAGGGTCATTCAACCCAATATAATTTTTTATAAGTTTTATTGTAAGTATTTTTGTAATTTGTAATTCACAAAGTTTGAGCTAAAATTTAAATAATTACACATAAAACGATCTAAAAAAAATGTTGCGTTCCCCGTCTCAAAATATGCAACGGCAGAGTAAATCTTCAGTAGTTAGCGACGAGGAATTTACTATATATTCACGATTTGTATCTAGTACATTCATTGCCAGAGAAGCATTTAAACAATTCCAGTGAACAACGCCCTTGTGCCTACACAGCATTTATAAAATGATAACTTGGCTTGATCAGTATTAGTAGCTTACTTCGAAAGTCAAACAACTTGGTTGATGTATTTTTATGATAATAAACTTGAATAATTTCAAAATTGAATTTTTTTTAGTTTTTTAAGTGTTCTAAAGAAAGAATTCAAAATTGTGTGCTTTCGTGAGTCAGTCAACAAAAAGTTGTAGGTACCTAGTAACCTTGTACATGCATCAGCACAATTTTTCAGATTTTCAGAAGAATTATTTATGTGTAAACTGCTCGTAATTTCTTAATAACATTTTTCTTAAACTTTAACTTGTCTTATAATGGAATTTGTGCCGCAGAAAAAGTGATTCCTAGTTACCAATAAGCTTGGATTGGGTGATTGTGGTACAATGTAAGCAAATGAGAATTTAAGTGAAGTAACACATATAATTCTACTCATATGGGCGAGGTTGCCAAGAAGTAGAATGTAGGGTTGCAGTTTGAGACTTTGTTCAATTGAATTGAATTGTTGAGACATTTCCGACGAGAACCTTTGTGATTGTCAGGAGAGAAATTTTGTCTGTCACGAGACACAGTGTGACTGGACAGTATTCTTGTAACCGAATCGAGCGTTGAAAATTAGAAAATGACAAATCTGACGAGGTATAATCGATACTTAAATGCTCCTGGAACCACATCTATGAACGAAATAAAAGTGTAAAACGCACTTTAAGTACAGATTCTAAGAATATTTCAGGGGATTCCGTTAAAAGTTTTTATTTTTGCTTCTATAGAAGTCTCAATCCAACATCTTTAAGGCTAAATCAACCGTCGTAAATTGGAATTTACATAGTATGCATAGACTTTCTGTAAGGTGATTTTGTAGGAAATAAAGTGTGGACCTTTTTTTTTGGTGGGCGGAGCAAAGGTTGCTCGGGGTACCTCGAGATAATACCTCTTGTGCCCAAAGAGGCTCAACCAGCATTCTTTTGTATGACCAGGACCACAATGTAGTTGGTTGTTCTTTTTATAGCCGTACGTCCCCCTACCTCACTGTCTGTGCGTAACGGTTGCACAAAAACCCCCTTCCAAGCTCCACAGATGGGAATTCAATAAGAAAAATTTTTTATTCTTTTTAGCAGTGCTCTTTTGCTTTTACCAGTTTAATTTAAAAAAAAGTTAATATGAATAAAGACCTTGAAACTAAAATTAAAGTAACGCCTGACCTAGGACGAGTGTTTTCATAGCAGTTTAAGAAACCTGTAGATACTGGATATTTGTTTTTATTAAGTAGCGTATTAGCTACTTTACGGGAATGTTGTGTCCGGATGCGCGAATAAGCTCTCAAACGGGTTAAATCTTTCGAAATCCTTGTGCGGGGAACAATTATTGGGGTCAAGACTGACGTCAATTTTGAAGATGCCTGCCCCTTCTCCCTCGAATTGGGGTCAAAAAAAAACAAGTTTTTGGTTCTCTATCTAATTTTGTCTTGAATTAAAATGTATTTTAGTCTTAATGACCCCAGTGACCCTTGACCCCATTTCATGAACCCCGAGTAATAAAATGACCCCGGAATACCCCCAAAACCGATATATCAGATTTTTCAAAAAAAAAATCTATTTTTACATGAAATGAAAATGTAGAGTAGTATCAATGACCCAAACGACCCCTGAACCTAATTACAAAACACCTTAAATTACCCCCAAAACCGAAAAATTGGAAACTTAGTTTTGAAAAAACGAAAACTAACGATAACATTAAGGACCCAAATGACCTGCCCTGATCCTTTTCTTTTATATCTAGGACCCCATAAATGAACCCCATTTGTTCATACGAGTACAAATAAATTACAATTAATTGGAAATAAAATCGTTGTGATACTGCTATTCCAGTTCTATTTTTTTATTGTATGAAACACTCTTGAATACCTCAAATATGAAATAAAATTATCTTAAATAATAATCGATTATTTTTTTATTTATAATTAATATTTAATTAGTATTTCAAAGATTCCTATATAAAAAGTAGACTGTTAATTGGCTATTATGTTCCATGTCATTTTACTTGGTACTCTATATTATTATTTCATTATATTTTGTTGCCAATTGCATACTACTAACGTCAGAAGTTAAAGTTTGGTTCGCTATTTTTGAATAGTTGATACGCACAGAGGCAGCCATAATATTATTATTGTCAGTCAGCCATTGTTTTGTCGGTATCAAATTATGCCATAATAAAAAATTTAAGAGCTATATTGAGTAGGTGTTCTCAACCCTTTCTGAAGCTAACACAGAGAATGTCAGAGAATCTCCTCATTTCAAAATCTACTCAAAACTATCTGCTTACTATATCTACTACAACAATGGCCCCCTACGCCGTCAGACCCCTAATTTGGGTATTTCAATTTTCAACTGCCTTGTGCATCAATTTAACCATCTGGAATCGCTCAGCGAACCGTTGTGTTCATTTGAAATCATCTGGACGAGTGAGGAAAATGGTGACAATACTGTTTATAGTAGGAATACTTGCTCTAAACCTTGGAACAATTATCTACACGGCAATTGTACTGGGGATGGCGGTTGACCTTGGACCTGGAGAGTTCATGCCAATGACCTTCATTTGGACAATGTTGGCTATGTGTATGTCCGTCCTGGTATACGATGTCATCAAAGGAAGTGGACTCGCCCCTTTATACAACTACTACATGAAGCTATGCAAACAATGCGGTAAAGGCATGAGCTTGTTTCCTAAAGCAAGATTGTAAAATGTAATGTAACTAGTAAAAGTACTATCAAGAAGAGTAGGAGTGTTAGAGTGGAGTGATATTTCAATTAGTTAATTAATTAATTAATTAATTGAAATATCAAGGTCCTGGTCATAAAGGCCACTAATCATGTAGTCCATTACCGGTTAAGAGAAGTGTCCATAAGGTAATGGGTTAAGACAATTAATTTGCGTTTCGTATTTTGTAGTTTTGCCATATGTTCCAGTACCGGGAGGTTTAATTAATTGAGATAATGGTCGCCGGATGTAGATGTCCCTAATCATATGGGTCATCGATTGTTTGCTGATTACTAATACCAAGGTCCCATATAGTCATCACGGGGAGGTTTATATCCAGAATTTAACATGGCGACTAGTGGTCACCGGTAGTAGAGGTCACTGGTAGAGGTCAAATATTGTTTACTGATTAGTATAGACGTAACATGGTGTGTAGGATAGGGTATAGCCCATATGGTCCAGGTTAGGTTTAGGGGTGTATATTTTTAGCAACAATCAATTAATTGTGAAATTAGTTTGAGGCATGTAGGAGCGGTTTAGGATGAGGAGTCTTGGAGACATGAGTTATGAAAAGTTTGACTTTTGAGGGCTCGGTTCTGAGGGATCGGCTCAGGGTGGGTGGAAAAAAGGAGTTCTTTCTCATATCGCCTTAACCCAGAGATTGGGTGGTCTAACACCCCTCATACACTCTACTGTAACAAATACATTGTTTTTAAAGATTCGTGAAATAAGAAAAGAAGAAGAAAGGATTTGAAATTGCCTGTCCCTGTTTAATGATTATCACTGAAATGTATGCGGTTTCAAACATTTGTAAGGAAACCAAAAAAAAAACATGAAGTTTATGGTCCTTCACTACTCGATTCTCATTATTAGATTTAGGTTTTGGGAACTTTTTAGATTAATAGGTTTAATAGACCGCTTAATACATTTTTAGAACACATAGTTTATACTTAATTAGCCACCTACTGATCCTTCATATTTTCTATTCCTTATAGACTCATATTCTAAAGTAACTGGAGACAACTTGCTGCGATTGGCTGGATTGACAATGCGCCTTCTCCTCGCCTTTGCCGTTGGCACATTTGTCTCTGGGCTTCCTGGTCTTATACTGGCAGTGCATTACGACGTATACACGTTTCGCCTATTCCGGTACGATCAATTCTGGAAAAATTGTATTGTCGGCTCCGTTGTACCCCTGTTGGGAGTCCTTGATTGGGTAGCAATCCTCATTTGCACCTTCACAATTCTTCTGCATGTAAGCTGTACCCTATGTTGGCAAAGGTATTGTTATGCTTCCTGGGAAAATGCCCCCGAGGGTCACAGACTCTCGGACCCTTCAAAATGGACCCTTCATCTCCATTACAGAAAGCAACAGGTCCTGCATGCCCATGTCCACGAGTTGGTGTCGAGCAGTCTACTACCGCTAGTCATACCTTTCGGCGAATTTTTGATAATTTTGCCATTATACTTGACAGTGGCTCTTCATGAGGAAATGCCAATACTATTGCTGGTACCAGCTCTTACAATAGCCCTCTTCGCTGCCTTGATGTTACAGTATGCTATTAAATTATCCGTAGAGACGACAATTAATTCGGAAAAATATAAGAAGCTTTTTAATTCATCCTTGTCACGTGGTCTGTTTAAAGTTGACAGAGCTTGCTTCCGGTCTTACAGACCTCTCTACTGGAAAATTGGTGGTTCATTTACGCTTGGTAAAGACTCTTTCCCGAGAATTATGCAAAACGTAGTTATTGACACATTAATAAATATGTTAGTTGCACATAACAAATACATAATTCACTGATGAATACGCCAATATATCTCACGTTTTTTTAAACGCGTTTAAGGGTGTTTTGTATACTGTTAGATATGTTATTTTGTTCGAATAAAATATGTACTACTATTATATTATTATTAATAGATTACTAAAAATGTCTGCCAGCGGTAAAAATTTAAATGTAAGTAATTTCAAATTGAAAGATACCTTGAAAATAACTAAACAATCTAAAAAGAATTAAGTAGGGTTATGAATGAGCTCAATTTTTTATTAATCAAAAAACTTAATAACTTGATTGACATCACTGGATTTTAGAATTTGCCACGGCTAGATCGACCATTGGTTTCATTTCGTGGATTTTGGTGGTAAAGCGGCGCATCGCTTCTACTTTTGTAACGTTACCCAGCGCCTCCCAAGTTTGCTTTTCCCGTGTATTCATGTCAGCCTTCTCCGCCTGCGGCGCAGCTCGAAAGGCGCCATGCGCCGAGTGCTTCAGAAGGGCCTTGAATTGTCGCTTCTGTTCTTCAGAAAGCTTGTAAGGGTGAGCTGAGAAGGTGAAATACAAAAAAAATCATAAACAAAAAACCGTTTAATTTTTAAATAAATTACCTTCATCTGCCCTTAGATTTTCAAAGTAAACAACAGCAGCCTCAAAGTCCCGCTGCTGCTCTTGCAGAGTTCCCATTTTAGCAGGAGTAGTTTAACTTAACTTGAATGTTATTTCAATTAAAATAACTAACTGCTTGTGACTAATTGATTGATTAATTGATATCCTTCTCTTACTCAAGGAGTAAAAATGAAAGTGATATCAGCCTTCTGCTAACGAAATTCAGAATGACTTTTTTCTTTTTCGAGTTTGTAGGTTGTCTAAAAATAATTTTTGCAAAGATGAGTGGGAGTATCCAATCCATAAAATGTGTGTAGAGAGGCCATATGACATGAATTTCAAATGATTTGGAATGATTGGTTTAGACTCATTTCAAGAGCTTTTTCAAAGAAAACACATCTTGGTTTGGCACAAAGAAAATTGAAATCGCATAAAATGGGTCAGAAATCAAACAGAATCTTGTGAACGGATCTAGAACAATAAATACGCTAAAAATTCTTTGTTTTCAGCAAACAGTGTTCATTATGTTTTGTGACAGGAGTTTTTTGAAATTTAAGCACAATTTAAGTTAAGCTCATACAACACATCAACTAGAATTGAATTGGTGCATTTTAGAAAATGAATTTACAATAATAGTTTAATGAACTCATGTTGAGAAAAATTGTCTTTCCGCTTTCAATGCCGTTTCCCTACGTTTACAATTCGTTTACTTTGAAAATATTATTTTGGTAAATTGCTGGAGCACAATCACTGCTGCTAAACAAAGCAGTAAGCTTAGCGCTAATTGAGCGCTGTCAAATCGCGGCAAATTTCGAGTTAGAGTTGAGACGCTGAAGTGAGCAGATGCGTCACTAGGGTTATCAGTAAATAGTTTTTTTTAGATAATCACGGCAAGAATGGAAGGAAGTGTAGTTTAATTAAACTTAAATTAATTAAATTAACTTTGAAACAATAAGTTCAGGTGATAAACAGCTTAATGCACTGATACGCAAACAAATGACTTTTTTTAAGAAGTTCAATAAATATAAGAAAATGAAAACACTTTCGATTTATCTGCAGATAAAAAACTGAATATTATATGATTCACGGATTAAGCCCACCAACTACCGAAATTTTGAATTGGCTGAAATCATCAATTAAATTAGACTTGAACGTTAACGCTTATAAATATGTTTGTGGTCTAAGTATTCATATAGAAGTCAACGATTTTCAAAAATTGTCCTTTGTTGCGCGGCACACAAATTAGCATTTCTGACGACATTTCGTTTGATCAAAGAGAAAACAGTTTTTTTTTTCATCTCACGCAAAAATTCCTCGAGAGGTACAGAATGCTTCAATAATAAATGGACAGCATCGCCCTGTCATTTAGA